>CAUYRH010172553.1:0-43934 GCA_963574655.1 Perodicticus potto | reverse complement strand
AGAATCCAGCAACACATCAAACAAATTATACACCATGACCAAGTGGGCTTTATCCCAGGATCTCAAGGCTGGTTCAATATACGTAAATCTATAAATGTAATCCAGCACATAAACAAATTAAAAAATAAAGACAATATGATTCTCCCAATTTATGCTGAAAGAGCTTTTGACAATATCCAGCATCCCTTCATGATCAGAACACTAAAGAAAATTGGTATTGAAGGGACATTTCTTAAACTGATAGAGGCCATCTACAGTAAACCCACAGCCAATATCGTATTGAATGGAGTTAAATTGAAACCATTCCCACTTAGATCAGGAAACAGGCAAGGCTGCTCATTGTCTCCATTGCTCTTTAACATTGTAATGGAAGTTTTAGCCATTGCAATTAGGGAAGAAAAGGCAATCAAGGGTATCCACATAGGATCAGAAGAGATTAAACTTTCAGTCTTCGCAGATGATATGATTGTATATCTGGAAAACACCAGGGATTCAACTATAAAACTTTTAGAAGTGATCAGGAATCACTTTTAGAAGGAATACAGGAGTATATCTGGCTACAAAATCAACACTCATAAATCAGTAGCCTTTATATACACCAACAACAACCAAGCCGAAAAAATAGTCAAAGACTCTATTCCTTTCACAGTAGTGCCAAAGAAGATGAAATATTTGGGAGTCTACCTAACAAAGGTAGTGAAAGATCTCTATAAAGAGAACTATGAAACTCAAAGAAAAGAAATTGCTGAACATGTCAACAAATGCAAAAACATACCATGCTCATGGTTGGGAAGAATCAACATTGTTAAAATGTCCATCCTACCCAAAGCAATATACAATTTTAATTTAATTCTTATTAAAGTTCCATTGTCATATTTTAAAGATCTTGAAAAAATAATACTTCGTTTTATATGGAATCAGAAAAAACCTCAAATAGCCAAGACATTACTTAGAAATAAAAACAAAGCAAGAGGAATCATGCTACCAGACCTGAGATTGTACTATAAATTGATAGTGATCAAAACTGCATGTTACTGACACAAAAACAGACAAGTAGATGTTTGGAACAGAATAGAGAACCAAGAGATGAACCCAACTACTTACTGCTGTTTGATCTTCGACAAGCCAATTAAAAATATTCAGTGGAGAAAAGACTCCCTTTTCAACAAATGGTGCTGGGAAACCTGGCTGGCGACCTGTAGAAGACTGAAATTGAACCTGCACCTTTTACACTAATGAATATAAACTCACACTGGATTAAAGATTTAAACTTAAGACATATAAAACTATAAAAATACTAGAAGAAAGTGCAGGAAAACTCTTGAAAGAATTGTCCTGGGCGAATACTTTATGAAGAGGATCCCCCCAGGCAATTGAAGCAGTATCAAAAATTCGCTACTGGGACTTGATGATTCTAAAAAGCTTCTGCATGGCCAAGAACATAGTAAGTATAGCAAGTAGACAGCCCTCAGAATGGGAGAAAACATTTGCAAGTTATGCCTCCGACAAATGTTTAATAACCAGAATCCACAGAGAACTGGTTTGTGGATTCAAACATATTAGCAAGAAAAGAACAAGTGATCCCATCTCAGGATGGGCAAAGGATCTAAAGAGAAACTTCTCTAAAGAAGACAGGCACATGGCCTTCAGACACATGAAAAAATGCTCGCTATCCTTAATCATCAGAAAAATGCAAATCAAAACTACCTTGAGTTATCATCTAACTCCAGTAAGATTAGCCCACATAATGAAATCCCAAAACCAGAGATGCTGGTGTGGATGTGGAGAAAAGGGAACACTTTTACGTTGCTGGTGGGAATGCAAACTAATAATTTCTTTTGGAAAGACGTTTGGAGAATACTCAGAGATCTAAAAATAGATCTGCCATTTCATTCTATAATTCCTTTACTTGGTATATACCCAGAGGACCAAAAATCACATTATAACAAAGATATCTTACCAGATTGTTTATTGCAGTCCAATTTATAATTGCTAAGTCATGGAAGAAGCCCAAGTGCCCATCGATCCACGAATGGATTAATAAACTTTGGTACATGTATACCATAGAATATTATGCAGCCTTAAAGAAAGCTAATGACTTTACCTTTTTCATATGTACATGGATGGAGCTGGAACACATTCTTCTTAGCAAAGTATCTCAAGAATGGTAGAAAAAGTATCCAATGTATACAGCCCTACTATGACACTAAATTATAGCTTTCATATGTAGGCTATAACCCAATTATAGCACAAAAATGTGGGGAAAGGGATAAGGGAGGGGAGAGGGAGGGGGAGGGTGGGTGGAGAGAGGGTAAAATGTGGGATAACACTTATGGTGCATCTTAGAAGGGACAAGTGAAACCTACTAAATGCAGAACACAAATGTTTTCATATAATGAACGAGAAAAACTCATGAAGGTTATGTCAAACAGTTGGATGAAAATATTTCAGATTGTATATGAAGCCCACACATTGTACCCCATGATTGCACTAATGTACACAGCTATGATTTAATAAATTGATTTAAAAAAAAGAAAACAAGAGTATTTATTTCTCTTTATCCTGAAACTTACAGGAACATAAACTAATATCAGTTAAGTATAAAACAAATGAAATACAAAAATAATACTTATATTACAAGAAGGTAGACATACATGTATATTTCCTGATGGAGTCTAAATTTTTTAATTTGCAATTTGGGGGTACTTCCTGCTGAGTGATAGTTATATTGACTTCAAATCTTGGATCCAATTATTACTAGCTATTAGGCCTCATTAAAGTGGCAACTTCCTATCCTTAAGCTTCAGTTTCTTCATCTATAAAATAGGGATTATAATACAATTACCTCATTAGAAGTGATATTAGGAGATTTATATTAATATTTATATTAATATTTGGACTAACTACCAGCATATAAATACCTAACAAGAATTCAAAAATTGTAATACTCTTCATCATCATTGTTCATCTTTGCAGTTAATACCTATGGACTTGAATGGTGTTTGCTTTACCTTATTATGTGAGTTCCAGTCATGAGTACTTTTATCTTAGGTTAGCTCCCTTTGTATGTGTAGTTTATTTACTGTGGGCAGTGATAATCCCTCAGAAGCTATATCCCTCAGAATCCTTGGACAAAGTGTGGCATTATCTCCCCAATGAGTGAAGATGCTGAAATATTTGTCCTCTAAATTCTCTCTGGTATTGGCTGAAAGGTACTCCAAGAGCACGAACTCCCAAGGACTTATATCTTTCCCACACCCACCTCCACCCTGGCCCCAAAAACCTGCAGGTGGGAAGTTGTTGATGCTGCCTTGGAAATCCATTGGCATGTGCTGAAATGGAATGTATTGGAATGGTGAGTACTGAGGGATTACAGCCAGGGTTCAACGTTCAGATCTGTGGAGAGTTTCTGGTAAGTGGACAATTAAGGGATTTTGTTTCTAATATACATAACAATGAAATAAAATACAAATGTGAATAGACACATGGTAGGAGGAATCTTGAAAATCAACCAAAGCATATATGAGTTTAAATAATCTGCAAACCCTGACATATTCCTCAAATTACTTCTAGTATGTACAAAATGTTATTTCACTAATCCAGACTATAAATCAAGTCTGAAATGATGTCTGAATGATGCATGAAAGAACAATCAAATGATTTCAAGGAAGAAATATGTCTCTTCTTCAGAAATATTATCCTTATAGGACAGATCTTTGATTAAAACCTCACCCCAGGAAGTAGTACTACTGAAAATAATTCAACAGTAACATCTTCTAGTTGAGAATATGTGACTTACTTCCTATTCTTCTTTAACCATTGTTTAGAATACCAGAAGAGCTACAGTAATCTGAATGATAGGTTTATTAAATACAGAAGCTGAAAATCCCAAACAATTACCTTTCCCATCTTAAATCTTAAGGAATCTTAAGTGTCACTTGTATTTCATAGGCAAAATATACGTTTTCCTATGATAATTATCACCCTCTGTTATTTATAGAAAACCTGTAACTTTGTGAATAACAAACAGCACCTTCTTTGTCAGTTCTCTATAAATATAATAATAATTATTGTTAAAGCTAGTGGTTAAATTTTGAAAATAGCTAAAGATAATAAATAGGGATGCCATTCACATTATAAAAATGCAATGGAAAAAACCTATAAAATAAAAGCTGTAATCATGATCTCTTTGCTAAATTCAACCCATAATTTCCAATGTCAGAATTCTATATCCATATGGTTCATGATAATACTCATTTTGTTAAATGGCATACATTTAAAAAACAGTCTGGTTCCATGAATAAGCAAAGGTCTGCAATAACTGAGTTCAAATCATTTCCTCTTCTTCAGAGAGTAAACCATGAGATAGTGTCTTTGGAATGTAGACTTCTCTTTACAAACATTTTAAGAAATTTGATGGCTCTAGAAACTTATCTTACATAGCATCTTTGCATCTGGAATCTTAGATTTTATTGTTGGTCCCATCATTTATTTAATGACAGTAGTTTAGATACATTTGTTCCCCTTCTTTCTTCCTTTACCCATCTTAACTATTTTGCAGAGTTTTTGGTAAAAGCAAAATGTAAGTGAATTCACTCATCATTTCTAATAAATAAAACTAAGCAAATCTTCACATCAAAGTATGCTGAGTAAATAATTTAAGATCAAATTTAAAGATCAAATTCTTTTTATTAAATTTCAAACTAATATGAGGGACTATTCAATGAGTCCAAATTCTTTTTTAGGTTTCCTAATCATTGATTTTTAAAACTGATTGGCCCAAGCAGACTGTGACCTGGTATTACTGTTTTCTATGTAAGACCTGTCACTCAGCTATTACTCTCACCCAGTATTCAGCTACTAGTTATAAGTCATTCATTCACCAAATACATTTTAGCATATACCATTCATCATGAATACAATTGATACAGTAAAAGAAAATAAAACAATGTTTGTTATGTAGCTCACACATTTATTCAGTCCTTTCAGAGTCCACACAGGGCCAAAATTATAGTTAAAGCTTCTGTAATTAAAATAGAATTTTTGGGGGTGGGGGAGAAGTGAATTCTTTGACTTGCAAATGACAAAGACTAAATTTCAGAACTATGGAAATAAAGGTAATTTCTAAAGTAAAGAAACCACATAATTTCTTGAGTATGCTGTTAATATTCATGACCCAACAATGACGGGTTTTGTTTAACCACAAATTCAAGGATAAATAAGCATACAAAACCCATCCACTGTCTATTTTGTAATGTCAACATTTCTTTACTCTTTCCTCTTAACATGTAAATATTTTCAGATTCTTTCAATACTAAAAGAAAAACTCGCTGTGGCCTACTTCTTTCTATTCTATACTTTCAATTTTTTTTAAAGTATATTTTGGCAAAAGAATCCCTCCACACTTCACCCCTCACTTCCCATATGCTGTTCAACCTGCTGTAGTCCTTCCATAGTGCATGACTCCAGATATCATATCAAAGCTATGTTTGTTTCTGCCTTTCATTCAGGGCAATTTTCCTCTGTCCTTTGAGGAAAACCTTGACCAACACCATGGCCTCTCTGTGTACTATTATGTAACTAATAGTCATGTTTTTTGTTTAAGTCTCCAGCTTAGTTTGCATTTAATAATTAAAAGACCCTGTCCAAGATACAACTTCAAATTTGATTTTGGAATGAAATGTTTTCTACCGTAGCTAGGGCTTGCTTCAAGTTTTTTTCTTCCCTACTTTGCACCTGGGTTTCCAACAGAATTTAGAGAGGGAATTGTTGATGGGAAAGAGGAAAGAAAAGGACCAAAAACACCTTAATTGAACTAGAAACCTTCTGAATCATTTTGTACTTGCTGAACAATCGTACTTGAGAGCTGTTTTTATGTGTCTCTTCAAAGATGCCCTATTGTGGGGATTTCTCTCCTACAGTTTCCCCTTTCCAGGTTGATGTCTCTCAATTCTGGGTGGCTGCTCAAGAGATTACTTGATAAAGATCATTAGACCAAGCACGACAAAGACAGAGGCAATGTCTATTCTGCTAATTTTATATGTCCTGTACACTGTATTGTTCTTGATGCATAGTGATCTCTCATTAAATATTAGTTAAATGAATAAGTGAAAGATGCTTTCAAAATTCAATGTTCATTTTCTGTCTCGAATTAAATTAACTTTAGGACACATCTTATACTGTCCATTACAGCTTCTCTTGTGAACTCCTCCCCTCTTTTCTTCTACACAAATGCCTCCTGTTCTCCTTCTCTCTGGTTGCTCTCAGTCTTTATAAAGCCTTCTCTTCTTTGTTTAAAAGCTCCTAATAGCCAGTGTCCCTTTGAGCCAAATGAGCTTCTCTTTCTTTTCATAACTTTACAGTTTCCTTTACCCATATTTCCAGCCCAGAATTCACTTCTGTTAGAATATCGGCCGACTCACAGAAACCTCAAACTCCTTCAGATTGGAGGCATTATGTCTTCTCTAAGACCTATCCTAGTCTTGATGTCTGTAATGTGTGACTTCATCATATATTTAGTCTCTCTGATCAGAATTTAGAAAACCATCCTACAGTGTACCTTTCTCATTCAAAACATACATCCAAGTGACTCTCCAAATCCATTACATTTAATCTTCTAAAGAAGAGTTTAATCTGTACTTTCACCTGGTTTCCAGAGCCCTATCACTTTGCAATTCAATTATCATAATACCCTCCTCCTAACCTGTCCCTTCACCTCTTTCAGTTTATCCCCGATATTGCTGTTTCAAGAATGAACATCCTAGAACTCAAATTTAACACCACTTGCTTTCTCATAATAGCTTCCTGCATAGGATTGAAGATGAAACACAAATAAACCCTGGATCAGAAGGCCCCTTGTGATCTGTCTCTGACCTATCTCTCCAGCTTCAGTTCTAAACTCTTCCTATAAGGAGATCCGTGCTCAAATATTATAGTTCCCTCAAAGCAGGCATGCTATTTTATAGTTATAGACCTACATAATTTTTACCCTGCTTTATCTTTTTCTATCTTAAAAATTACAAAGAATATATCATTTTATTCATCCTAAAATAGCAAGTAGGCCTCAGTCTAACTCTTCTCACATTTCAAAACTTATGTCAAACAAATTCTTTCCTAAGAAGCATCAGTAGGAGAGTGGGAAACTGAGACTCAAGGGGAGATGAGTTATTTCCTCCTATGACCCCACAGTTTCATATGCATACCTCTATTTTAGGACTCCAGATGTTGCATTGCTATTTTTCCCCTCACTATATCTGTTTATTCATTATTGAGTGCCATAAAGGTAATTAATAAGTACAGGTATGTGATGAGGAGTCAGACTATGGACTGAATTTTTTTCATTGTCATTTATAAACCACTGACCTGAGTTAGGCTAGTCACTTACTTTATTGCCCTCTTGTACATCATGTATGAAATGGGTGGGATAACATTTCCTACACATAGAGATATTACAAGGAAGAAAGAAGTTCATATACATAAAGAGCTTAAAACAATGCATGATACATGATAAGGGCTGTATGGTATAAATTGCTGTAGTTCTCTCTACTTCCATATCTTATCGGATACAGGTATAGTAATATATTACCTAGTGCTTGTTAAGTGACAATGTCTAAAGCAGATCATTGTTTAACTATAGTGAAAGCTGAAGTAAACAGCATGAGTGATTTCTAAAAATCTAACCACTGATAACCACACCCTCTGGCAACTTTCCTAAGTTTCCCGAGATCACAATAGGGTAGATTGTGTTAAGTGAAAATTAAAAAAAAAAAAAAAATAGGCATTTAGCTTTGTGCCAAGACATGGAATCCTGATTAAAACTAATGATGTAGATGTTATTTTTTTTTTTAAGCCAGAATTTGGCAGCTACTCGAAGGCATAAAGAAAATTAAAAAAAAAAAAAAGAGTCATGTAACCACCAAGAATCTTGAGCTTTTTGTCCAGGGTTGGTTTATTTTTATACTCCTATGGAGGAATTAAGAGACTAGGATAAGAACTCTGGTAACCTCAGTATTGCGTGTGTGGCCATAACTACTATCACTGGGAAAAGATAAGGAGATTTGCAAGTTTAACCACAAAGATATGGAATACAAAGGAAATTTTTTGTCTTGCCATTTACGTCGAGCCCAAAATCAAAACATAAGAAACAGAATCTGTGGTGTGTGGTTTGCTCACATTAACCAAATTAAAGCATGGCAGGTAGTAATAATCTTAAAAACTGACTTTAATTGTTGCACTTAACACTCAGAATTTGGATTATCATTAAACATTTCAAACATCTTGGAATTGGAATCAATTGTATTTTGACTGATTAGATTGTTCTCTATCAGATGTCATCCCAGAGAGTAAACCAAGTAAAGGAAGGTTTAGGATCAAGGAAACAGGGGATGGAGGATGAAAAAAGAGGCAACTAGACTACCCAGGATGATGGTGAAATAGTAGAGGATAGTATTGAATAGGATTAGAGAATCTTGGCAGGTGGACAGAGGGTTCCAAGACCAATATGCATGGGGAAAATGTGCTGATAAAAATTGGCTCTGTTTATCAGTTTGAATGAAATTATTACAGCTGAGAGCTTGGAGGTCATTGAGTAAGAGGTAAAAGAAAAAGTAAACAATTGGAAATAGGACAATTGCTGAAGCTACAGGAAATAAAAGTTGTACCTGGAAGAAATGGAATCATAGTACACCATGTGGCTCACCTGAAGTGTTAACTTAGCAATAACCCTTGAACTGAGGCTTGCACCATTGGTGCTCCTAGTTCTCAGGCCTTTACATTATGCTACTGGCTTTCCTGGGTCTCCAGTTTGCACACAGCAGTTTACAGGGCTTCTCAACCTCTACAATCCCATGAGCCAACTCTTGATGTTAGTAATAAATCTCATTCTACATATGTACTATTGGTTCTTTTTTTCTGGAAAACTCTGAGAAGATGCTGAGAAATAAAACAGATAATATGAGAAGTTTAAAAGGTTTCTGGTACTAAAACCAGAAAGGAGATTGAGAAATTTCATTTTATCCTTCCCCGGAGCCTTCAATGATCCCAGGGTTAGAAGTGATTCTAAGATTGACTCAGTTAACTCATTCTTTCAATACCCCAAGTTGTAACAATCCACCCAATTTTCCTACACTTACCAGACATATGGGCAGCTACATATAAACTCGTGCAGTAGAAGATCTTTTAAAAATGTGTATGAGAGGCTTCTCTAAAGTATGTAATCATTGACCCTACTGAAAATGAGATTAGGTAATGGTGATAACCAAGTAAGTCCTCCCAAGGTGTCTGTCAGCATCACGTTCTATCATTATCTGCTTATAAATTACCTTCAAGTCTTTGACATCCACAGGCACTATAAATATCATTGGCCAAAAATTCTTCATAACTTTGTGTAAATAGAAGTATTAATACAACATAAACTTTAAAGGTGAATAAAAGTATTCATTTTTATAGTTTGTCCTGATAATCAATAATAGTACTAACCCATATGAATTTTTATGATAAGAGAAACTACACTTTAATTTGTATCCAAAGGGCAGTACTAATCCTCCTAAACATTCTCTTCCTAATGTGTCTATTTTTATTGTCTTTGCCTCTGCTTATTTACATCTTATTTTATGCAATTTCTATAAAATTGGAACATTTTTTTTCACAAAGTCCAAAAGCAAAATTTAAACTTTATAATTTTTAATTTCAGGGTACAAACAGCTAGGGTAAAACGTTTGCATTTGTTAGGTAGAGTCCCTTTTGTACTTATGTCCCACACCCAAGAGGTGTGCCATATACCCTTACATTGTGCCCATTAAGTGGGAGAACACCCATCCCCCCTCCATCCTTCCCCTACCTCCAATATTGAATTGAAGTGAGTTGTTCTCTTACATGTAAGTGTATTAGATTGTCTACTGGCTTCATATTAGTATCGAGTACACTGGACACTTGCTTCTCCATTTTTGTGATCCTTCACTAAGAAGAATATGTTGCAACTCCACCCAAGTTAATACAAAAGATGTAAAGTCTCCATTGTTTTATGGCAGAATAGTATTCCTTGGTGTACATATACCACAGTTTGTTAATCCATTCCTGAGTTGATGGGCACTTAGCTTGTTTCCACATTTTGATGATTGTAAATTGAGCTGTGATAAATAGTCTAGTGCAAATGTCCTTATGATAAAATGATTTTTCTTTCTTCTGGGTAGATGCCGAGTAAAGGAGGTTGCAGGATCAAATGAGAGGTCTAATGTAAGTTCTTTGAGGATTCTCCTTACTTCTTTTCAAAGAGGCTATGTTAGTTTGCAATCCCACCAACAGTGTAAAAGTGTTCTCTTCTCTCCGCATGCTCACCAGCATCTGAAGCTTTGAGACTTTGTGATGTGGGCCATTCTCACTGGAGTTAGGTGATATCTCAGGGTGGTTTTGATAAGGATTTTTCTGGTGATTAGGAATGATGAGCATTTTTTCATGTTTTTGTTAGCCGTTTGTCTGTCTTCATCAGAGAAGATTCTATTCATGTCTCTTGCCCAGTGATCGATGGAATTATTTGCTCTCTTTTTGTTGATTAATTTGAGTTCTCTGTAGATTCTAGTTATCAACAGTTTGTCAGATTTGTAACCTGAAACTATCTTTTCCCATTCTGAATGTTGTCTATTTGCTTTAATTGTTATGTCCTTATCTGTGCCTTAATTGTTGTGTCTTTAGAAGTTTTTCAGCTTAATTAAGTCCCATTTGTTTATTTTTGGTTTTGTTTTTGTCGGGATCTCCACGGAAGTCTTTGTAAAGAGTTTTTCCCACTAAACCTGACAAATTTTAACAGGTTTTCTTTTAGAAGTTAATGCAGCAAATGTCTTATTTTCTGGAATTCATTTTTCTCTTTTTAAATAGCAGAGGTCCATGGGGGCTACCAGGATCCCAGCAATGTGGGGGGTCAAGGCAGGAGGATGGCTTGAGGCCAGAAATTCAAGCTTGGGCAAAAGAGAGTGACTCTGTCTTTGTAAAATAAATAAATAAAAACAACTTATGATAGTTGTTATTTTTAAATGAGATGGTTTTCATTGAAAGATTGCAAAGACAGAATCAGGAAGAATTGAAAGGTGTTTTTTTTTCAACTTCCCATATTTATTAAGGTCAGATATGACACAAAACTGTTTATATATGAGGTAACACTTTTAAAGTAATTCAAAACCATCAATCCCTCTCCCCAACTGATGATTATGAGAATGATCCCCCACAAGTAGAATTAAAATTAAAAAGGCTGGTAATATAATAAAGAAATTCTCCAGGTATGCCTCACAAATGTCACAAAAGTAGAAAATATTTATTCATTTAGAACCTCTTTGGCAAAAATATTTACGGTCTGTTCCTGGCTCTGTGTCCTGATATTAGCTCCAACCTCAGGTCTCTGGACCTGCCTTTTCTGACCTTTTAGATCTGGTTGTTCGACCTTTCCTTCCCTTTTCTCTCTTTCCTTTTATCTCTCCCTCCCCTGCTTCTCTCACACTGGCTAAGCCACAGATTAGCCAGTGTGGCCTAGTAGATTCCTTAGAGTCCAAGAACAGTATTGTGAACTGTGTTATTTTTATTTATTTATTTTATTTTGTAACTCATATTTTGTACTTCCTTTTTATTTTTTTTAAATTAAGTCATATTCTCATAGATCGTGAATACATTTATTCATATGTGGGGTTACAATGTGTTGATTTTTTTTAATACAATTTGACATAGTTACCTCAAACCAATCAATATTGTTTTCGCCTCATTTCCTTGATTATTGTGTTAAGACATTTATGTTCTACACTTGACGGATTTGACTTGTACCCTTGCAATATGCTCCATAAGTGTGGTCCCACCTTTTACCCTTCCTTCCCACTCCATTTCTCTCCATCCTGGGCTATAGTTGTGTTCTGTCTTTCATAAGAAAGTGTGAGTAAATATAAGTTGGTTTTGTAGAAGTTGGTTTTCCTCCATTCTTGAGATACTTTACTCAGGAGAATGTATTCCAGTTCCCTCCATGAAAACATAAAAGAGGTAAAGGCTCCATCTTTTTTTAAGGCTGCATAGTATTCTATGGTATAGATATACCACAATTTATTAATCCATTCATGGGTGGATGGGCACTTGGGCTTCTTCCATGACTTGGCTATTACGAAATAAGCTGCAATGAATAATCTGGTGCAAATATCTTTTTTGCAAAGTGATTTTTGGTCTTTTGGATATATCCTAATAGAGGAATTGCAGGATCCAACAGCAGGTCAATTTTTAGATCCCTAAATGTTCTCCAAACTTCTTTCCGAAAGGAACGTATTAGTTTGCATTCCCACCAGCAGTGGAACTGTGTTATTTTTGCTTACATCATTTCAGCAGAGTTTTGCTATTCAGTTTGATGGTATGTTGAGCACAGACTTACAATCACCATTTTAGGAGGCACAGTGAAACCAACCTAAGTGCCCATCAACTGATGAGTAGATAAAGAAAATGTATGTATATATACAGAGGGTGCCAAAAAATGTTTTCACATTTTAAGAAAGGAAAAAAATTGTATTAAAATCATAATAGTCAATATATGCCAATAGCAAAAGATGAATTCAAGTCACATTTGAGCACCTTTTTTAATTACAAAGGTCAAATGTGACTTGAGTATTACAATTTTAATACAGTTTTTTTCTTTCTCAAAATGTGTGTACATTCTTTGGCACCTTCTGTATGTATGCATGCGTGTGTGTGTGTGTGGTATATATACATATATTTATATGTTTTTATATATATAATATATTTCACATATTTATGCATTCATATGTGTGTATATATATATATATATATATAAAATATAACACACACACATACCCTTGGAGTACTATTACTATTTACCCATAAATAGGAATGACATAAGGTCTCTTCCAGCAACTTAGATAGAATTAAAGAATGTTATCTTAAGTGAAGAATCACAGGAATCAAAAACAAATAATAATTTTTTTTTTTTGAGACAGAGCCTCAAGCTGTTGTCCTGGGTAGAGTACCATGGCATCACAGCTCACAGCAACCTCCAACTCCTGGGAATACTAAATGTATTTTACTTATAAATAAATAGCTAAGTGAGAGTTATATATGGCCATAGGTTGTATAATAGACATTGAATAGTTAGAAATGGGGGAGGTTTGGAGAGGAGTGAGAGATAAAAATCTACATGTTGAGTACAGCATGCACTATACTGGAGGTGGGTACAATGAAAGCCTTGATTTAGCCTTGGATCTAATTCATCCAAACAGAAAACACTTGGACCCCATAATTTTTTGAATTACAAAAATCAATTTGAGAAAAATCATAACAGTAACAAGTACTAAATTGACCACAATATGGGCAGATATTTTATTCATTCTGAATCAAATTTGTACCACATAAACTTGTAGAAATGAACAGGTTGATCATAGCCAACATGTATTTTTAGTACAGGCAGTCCCCAAGTTGTGGATGACCCAACTTACGGTGATCCATCCTTACCAACTGGCTCCCAAGGCTCCTTATGAGGATAATTTATAATTAATTAATTTAATTAATAATTCAAGAACTAGTTTCTTTAGCACATATAAACAAACCCATATGTAGTAAGCAGTTCCTCCATGTAGTATCATTACACTAGCAGCCAGTCTCATTGTCTATATGGCTACTCACCCACAGTGCTTTTGTCTTAACTTTTTAATTCAATTTTGTGAATCTATGTTTACCCTTATGACCAGGCCTCCAAAGCGGAAGTCCCCTGCAAGTCCATGTGAGCCTGTGGCGAAGAGAAATGTGATTACAAAGGAAACTAAAGTAGAAATAATAAAACATTCAAAGAAAGTCCAGAAGCCATCATTCACTGAGAAAGTATTTGGCTTCAGATATTTGACTATTGGAAAAATTGTGAAGGATAAAACGAAAATAATGGAACATGTGAAAGGCAGTGCTCCAATGAAAACATCAATTATCACCAAGCAGCATAGAGGATTAATTATTGAAATGGAAAGGTTATTACTGATTTGGTTAGAAGATCAAAATAAGGCTGACCATTCTTATTAGCCTAGCACTGATGCAATTTTCAGGTGAGTAATTTTTAATATTCTTCTTATGAAATTTCTCCTGTCTCCTATGTAAAGTTCTTGTGAAAGTTTGTTTTTATGTTCTGATTTTTGAATTAAAAGAAAGAGCACAATGGTTTCTGTACCTTACTACAGTACAATATTATTATTATGACACCATTACACTGTATTATTTTATCCCATTATTATTATTACTGTATATATACTATTTATCAGAGGATCTGAGTTATTATTATTACTGTATATATACTATTCATCACAGGATCTGAGATACATACAAATCCTACCTAAAGATGTTCTTAGGAACATACCTTGCCCTAACCAGGAGACTGCTTGCATCTTAAGTATTAGTTGATTCCTCTGAATGTCTACTTAGCGGTGATGATTTAGAACGGAGAGACAGTTAAAATTTCAGCCAACCCATAAAGATATAAACCCCTTCTTTTATACTTCAATTCCCTTTGTTTAAAACACTGTATATTTTTCAGTGAATTTTCAAAGGAAAATTTCATTTTTTAAAAGAAATATGCCTTTGGTTCCCTATAAATGACAAATATAATTTGTTTCAACAGATTTCTATTGCTCCAGCTACTGCCATTATTATTATTATTATTATTATTATTATTATTATTATTATTAATCTGTGGGGATTATAAGAAAACAGAAAGTGACTTAAATTAAGCTACTTTTGCTATATATATTAGAAAATCAGGAAGATATTTCAATAAAATTCATGGTTCATATTCTTTTGTGTAAACAATGTTTGTTCATATAATATGGAAAGATGTAGGGAAAGTATCCATGGACTAATGAAAAATACAAAGGCAACCTTTTTGTCATAGCTCAAAATCAGTCTCACTAAAATAACTTAGTGGTATACCAGGTCCCAACACTGGTGGCCAACAGCTGATCATTTCTCACAATCCCATGATTATTTCCATCTTTGCTTTTGGAGTGAATAAAAAACCTATTTTCCGGGGCAGCACCTGTGGCTCAAAGGAGTATGCGCCAGCCCCATGTGCTGGAGGTGGCGGGTTCAAACCCAGCCCCGGCCAAAAACTGCAAAAAACAACAAACAAACAAACCTATTTTCTGAACAAAGGGGGGCATGGGAAATAACTTAATATTCAAATATGTATTGAATCTTGGTTCCAAAATCTACCCCTTATACCATCTCTTAAGTCACTTAAACTCTGAACTTCAGGTCCTTAATCTATGAAATGGAGTATTAATGCCTTGTTAAATAGGATTGTTACAAGGCTAGGTGAAATAACTTAGCAAATAAGCATTCCATAAGTATTAGTTCTTTTCATGTATCCACTATGAAAATAACTTTAGGTCAATTCAGAAAGAAAAAATAGGAAACAATCTAAAACAGGGGTGGTTACTCTTTATGTAGAGGCCCAAATAGTTAATAATTTAGTTTTGTCTTCATAGGGCTCTCATCTCTTTGAAAACTACTCACCTCTTTTAGTGGGAAAATAGCCTGTGGGCTATGGTTTGCAAATCCCTGCTCTAGGCTGCCAACAATAAGAAAATGAAAATATCATCCATGGTTGTAAGAGACCCAGGTAAGGAAAGAACGGCAGGCATTCCTAACAAGTGGGCAAGTTGTAAATCAGCATTGCTTTTCATCTCTCTTCTACTTTCCTAATTGGTTTTGATCCCTACTCATCTCTTTCTTCCATGATCTCTTGGGGTACTCGTGTTCTGTGTTGTCATGCTGGGGAATATTAGCCTGTATTATAACAAAATCCACCGCCTCATTGTGTGAGCCCAGACTCTCTGCTTAGGAAGACCTTGCTTAAGTTGAGACTGAGAATATTTTTGTCCTAAATTCTTCTCTAGGCACACTGAGGAGGCTTTTGTGCTTAAATTTAATAAAGGAAACTGTTAGGATTCTTCCTACATCTTGTCTTTTGTTGTTCCCATAGAGGCTTCACTTATTAGCCTCTTTGCTTCCTATGGATAAGGCAAGGACCACATCACATCATTGTTTTGAATTTTCTGCAAAGAAATTGTACAGAATAGCACAGAGGTGAGATGGGACTGGAGGAGTTGTATAAACACTCTTTTGATTATCTCAACTTCATTGAATGACTTCTTTTTTTTTTTTTTAATGAGACAGAACCTCAAAAAATATATATATATATATATATTTGATAAATAAAAATTAGAAATATTTAGGAATTTTTTTGACACATTCAAATAAGATTTTGCTAAAGCAAAAATAAAATAATAATAATTTGTGGGATGAGAAAATACTGAACTTTTAGTGACCTAGGAAACACATATGCTTTGTATGGTTATTTCCAAATTCATAGGACTAAAAAGAGTATCCAAATTCATTCTTATTTTGTGACCAATAAAACGTATTATGACTCAGCTGGCTGCAGCAGAGAGCTGTAGAAAGGAGGATGTTGTTTTATCTTTTAAAAAAAAATTGTATTCCTTTGTGAAACATGTTGGTTGTTAGAGACAAATGTAATGATGTGGACTTAGCAGTAATAAGTCCCAACTCCCTGGTCTTCCAAGGAAAGAATGATACCTAGACATCAGAGGGTGCCCAGATGACCTGGTGAGGCATAGAGAAAAAAATTACAATTTCTACTTTCATTTACAGTTAGTGGAAATACGAAGGAAGTGAAAGTTTACAAATATTTAATACATACTCAAACAGGTGTTGTCACTTGCTATATTTATTGGGCAGCCTGATGTCAGGCCCAGTGGCAAGGGAGTCCTTTGAAAGAGTGGGAAGCAATTCTGCAATAAAGCCCTCCTTCACCTGATAGTTTTCAGCCTTCTATAACCTAAGTAAGCTCAGAAATCATATTTACAGATTAAATTACCTAGATTTAGTTAAACCTAACTTTCAAAATGTACAAATGATTTCAAAAGAGTCTAAAGAATAAATTACAAACTGAGAATATTGGTACTAATGTAAACACAGGCAAACTACAAAAAGAATGGTGAAGCTCACACTTCTTCTCCCAGGACAAGATGTTCATCGGTTATAAGATTAAAGACAATCATAGCCTCATTTCATCTGACAAAAAGTCAGTCAATGGGCTCAGCACCTGTGGCTCAACGGGCTAAGGTGCCAGCCACGTACACCTGAGCTGGTGGGTTCGAATCCAGCACAGGCCCGCCAAACAACAATGCCGGCTGCAACCAAAAAATGGCCAGGCATTGTGGCGGATGCCTGTAGTCCCAGCTACTTGGGAGGCAGAGGCAAGAGACTCTCTTGAGCCCAGAAATTGGAGGTTGTTGTGAGCTGTTATGCCATGACACTCTATCCAGAGTGACAGTTTGAGGTTCTGTCTCATTAAAAAAAAAAAAAAGAAGAAGTCATTCAATGAAGTTGAGATAATCAAAAGAGTGTTTATACAATAGATACACTTCCACAGTTGTTAATGAAGAAACTTTTTCTACATGTATTTCTTTAAGAAATAAAATAAAGCCATCACCACTAACAATACATTTTAAAATGTGGTTTATTCTTTATCTTGACCTTTTCAAATGTCAGTATTGTATGCCATTTATATAATAACTTAGTAAAGAGTTCTGTGTATATAATTTATGAATTCCCAAGATACGTATATAAGGATGTGTATCCAAAAAGGGTTTACCAATAGGAGGAAGTGCACAATCAAAAAAGTTTGTAGAAGATATGAGAATATTACAAGCTCAAACAAAACATAAAACAGTCAGGAATTCCACTCTGAAGTACTTCCCTGAAAAAAAACAAAAGTCTACACAAAGACTTGTAGACAGTGGTCATAGCAGCTTTGGATATTGTAGATAAATGAAATGTTCATGACAGGTGAATAGATAAATTATGGAATATGCCTCAAACTGAATAGTACTCAGCAATACAGAAGAACAAATTACTAATACTTGCAACAACATGAAAAAAAATATCAAAGGCGTTATGTTGTGAATTTACCTATCAGTAATAGGAAGAGTGGCCTAAGTTGCCCTAATTCAAGCTCATACTAGATTTTGCTGCTTTCAGAGAACTGACAAATTCTTAGGTCAATTCAAGTCTCCTCCTTCAGAACGAGATGGCCATTCCATTAAGTATGTAAACCACACCTTCTACCCAGCACCAGGCATCTGATTGAAGATTTGCTTTTTTTTTTAATTTCAGATTGATAGGAGGGTACAAATATGTAGGTTGCATTGTTTTCATTTCTAAGGTATGATACTATTTATAAAAGTTTAAAAACTCAGTGGATTTATTAACAACAAGGCATGACTAGGTTAACATTGTTAAAATGCATGACTCCAATAGAAGATTTGCATGACAGCCAAGAGTAACAGGTATTAGAAAACTAAGATGAGTGTTTTGGAGTAAAGCAGAAATTGACTATGAAATAGGTGTAATTTTAGGAAAAGGGAAAAAAGGAGGTCACTTGGCTTTAAAAGCTGTAATAAAGGCAAAACGCGAACTACCAGATATATGTGGAACTTACAATATAATTATATATTCTGTGTAGTTGTGTATGTAAATGTATGGTCAGTAATTGTATACACTCTACACTACACAACAGGGTCACCAGTTGTTTGTAAAAGCCAGTTTATTTTTGTTTGGTTTACTTGGTTTGCATCGAGTTGTCCTGCATTGAATTTGGACAGGTGAACTTTAGAGACATGTACTTGTTGTCACCAAGAGTCAATCCATCTCTCATCAGATGCTAAATTTCATAAGCTGGAGACAATATCTAAGGTTTCCTCTACAGATGCCATGAGCACCGTCAATACTCCTTTGCACGTAATGTCTCACTCCAGACCCACATACATTCCAATTATCCAGAATGTAGCCAAGTGAATGTGGCCTTTTTACCTTACTGCTTGTAGGTTAATGAGTTAAGATAATTCAATTGCTTTCCAAGGACGATGAGATACAGAATTCATCTTATCTTCCCTTTGCCTTGTGGTGGAAGAGTAATAACTATTTGTTTGACTTAAGCAAATGGGCCATTTCACTCTAAGCCCCACTGGGAGTAACAGAAAGCACTTGTGCTTTGAAAACCTGGGTTCAAATCCTAATTCCACCATCGCTAGTGTGCCCCTGACCAAGTTATCTGGCTTCCCTGGGATCTAGGTTCCTCTTTGTAAAATGGCAATGCTTTCCTTGACTTCGGAGGGTATAGGGTTTATTAACTAAACTAACAGGTAAAGCATCTCACACAGGTTTTGGAAAAAAGCAGGTTCACAAAAAAAAAAAAAAAAATGGGAATAGGCTTAAGGCCAATTCTATGTGATGTAATTCCAACCAGCTACAGCCTTGCTTTGGTTTCTGCCAGTTTGCATTTCTTACTTGTAAGAGGAGCCTTGACAAATTTTAGTGACTGGATTCACATCTTGCTAGAATAAAATTCTGGCATGCACTTGCATGCATTTGAATAGGTGCATTCCCTCTAATACCCACCGATTCCATGCATGTGGGGTCTTCTTGGTTCCTTGGAACTTCCTTATACAAAGATTGCATAAAGTCACACTCCATTTTGACTTTTGGCATTAGGCTGTTGGCGCTTCTCAAATTCTCAAAACTTGTGATCTTCTACTACCTCCCCTTCTCATGAGCTTTCTCTTTTCTTTGACCTCAGCTGTCCTCCCATTGTAGAACTGCAGGTGCTCCTCAGAACTTCTGCCTGGGGCCAATACAGGCCATGATACACTCACCAGATAGGGGCCTCATTACAGAAATTTTTCCTCTTTCTTGACATCACATCAGAATATAAGAATGTCATTACTTAGATATTGGAGGCTTCATTTATTTTTGAGCAATATCATCCCATAGTAAAGTGTCAATAAACAAAAATGAAGATTAAAAGTACCCATAGTTCCCTTCATATTGCTACTGCCACCATGAACATTATGGTCTATTTTAGTTCATTTTTTCCTCTAATATATATTTTTCCTGTTCTTAATTTCAGATTATTACAGGGGTACACACATTTTAGTTACATAATTTGCTTTTGTATATTTTAGGTCAAAGTTGTAAGTGTGTCCTTCTGCCAGGATATACGCATTGTACCAGTTAGGTCTGAATTTACCCACCTACCTCACCTACTTAATTTCCCCTGAGTTTTACTCCTATATATGTACATAAGTATTGATCGACTGGTACCAATTTAATATTGAGTACATGTGGGGTTTGTTTTTCCATTTTTGAAATATTTCACTAAGCAGAATGATCTCCAGGTCTGTCCAGGTTGTTATAAAAGATACTACAGCACCATCTTTTAATGGCTGAATAGTATTCCATGGTATACATGTACCACGATTTATTAATCCATTCATGTACTAGTGACAACTTGGGTTGTTTCCACATCCTTGTAACTGTGTATTGTGCTGCTATAAAGAAGAGTCCTTTTTATAAAATGCCTTTTTTTCTCCTTTAGGTAAATACCTAGCCCTGGGATTGCTGGATCCAAAGGTAGGTCTACTTTGAGTTCATGAGTTCTCCATATTACTCTGCCTAGAGGTTGTACTAGTTTACAGTCCCACCAGCAGTGAGTGAGTATTGCTTTCTCTCTGTCTGTTGCTTTGGGATTTTTTAATATGAGTCATTCTCAGGGTTAGGTGATATCTTACAGTCACACTGGATATGGAATTTTATATTTTTCTTTCATTCAGTGTCATATTATATTAATTTTTATAGGAATTGATAATCACATTTTGGGCCAAATTGCTGTCCAAAAGTATATGTAATAATATTTATTCAATGCTTCTTTTTTGGTTGCAGTTTTAGGTTGTTTCTAAGTTTGGAATATTATAAATGGAATTATGGTAAACATTTAGTATATAAAATTCATTATTATCTTCCTATTTGATAATGTATTATTTAAGATTCCCAGAAGGGCAACTACTGGGTCACAGTGGACGTATTTCCATGGCACTTAATGTTTTTACCAAACGACTTTCTAAAAATGATATAAAAATTTATGCCAGGAGACTAATTCTGTCTATATCTCAGCTTGAAGATGGATCATGCTACTCACTGAAGTTGGGATTAAGGATTTCTGAAGTGGTTTTGGCTGCCCCCACTTTCTTTTACTTGGAATAAATTTGATGTATATTCTTCCCAGTTTTGTTAAGTCTGTTATGAGTTGTTATAGATGCATTTAGTCATCTTGAAATGCTCTTTAGAGTAAGGTGGGACATAAAAAGTCCACAAAAACTTTTCCAGCCACTCAGGTAGGTTTTTGGAAAATAATTGAGAGGTTTTTTTTTGTGTGTGTGTGAGCATGATTTTCTAAGTCTAGGAAAAGTTATTTAAGTGCCAGTTGGTGCATAATTCCATGTTTTTTTATAATTCCTTTTGGGAAAATTATTACATTACTGTCTCATACAGATGATACTCAGATGGCATTTTACATCAGTGCAACTTTTTGAAAAACATACAAAAGTAGGTTATCAAGAAAAAAAAGAAATAACATACAGAGCATGACAAAATAAATAGAGAAAGGGGTTATGTAATCTATAGAGCATTGGCTGAATGGTAATAAATGCGGACATTTATGATATATTCCTGCCTACCATCTATCTCCTCTTTTTCTATTATCAATTCTTAAATAAGTCTTTACCTTATTCTGATGGTATTAATTGAGTCTCTCTAGATGCTGTGAAAGTATCTTATGCCACATGGAGTAAAGATGTTAAAATGGAACCATTCTCAAAATACCTAAGGATAATTGCTATAAACATACAGACAGAAAGATTTCTGGCAAATTCATTTGTAAGGATTAAATCTATGAACAAAAGTAGCTTTTGCCCTATTGTGTTCAAAGCCATATCGAAGAGCCCTTGAGGCTGAATAATAACTAATGAGAACTTAAACCTGAAAATTACTTTGGTAATTTTACTAAGTTTTAGTACATGTGTTCTATTGAAAAATGCCACCTTATATTCTAAAATACATAGTAGCATAATCTAGGTAAACTCAATATTCATTAAATATTCATAACATGTTTTTAAAATGAGTTAAAGCTGCATATATATATGTACATATACATATATACACACATATATATCACTCATTGAAACAATAATTATGCCAGTGAAAAATAAATAATAACAAGCTATGAATATAAAAATTGACAAATGTATCTTCAAGTATCTATATTACGTGTGGCATATTCTCAATTGCTGATATGTGATTTATAAATTTGATTTTCTTAAGGGCTTCACTGAGCAACGTGCCTTCATTTACTCATTCAGGTAGGATGTATTTCATACCTACTATGTGCAGGTATTATTCACTCGAGGTTGCTTTACCTGTGTGTATTTGCCAATGTGTATTCTTCAGGAAAGGAAATAG
Organism: Perodicticus potto; assembly: GCA_963574655.1. NCBI lineage: Eukaryota > Metazoa > Chordata > Mammalia > Primates > Lorisidae > Perodicticus > Perodicticus potto. The sequence continues at coordinate 21,542 of CAUYRH010172553.1, read as the reverse complement.
AATTTAAAAGGAAACTGTAATTGAGCAGGCAAGCCTGCTTCAATATTTATGTAAATTCCACATATTTGCATACATATAATCCATAATTACTAATGTTTGTACCGCTTCTGAAGTGTAATTTTTATAATTTGGTGCTCAAGGACAAAAGGAAAAATGCAGTCCAAAGAAAACTAAAAATTCAATGAACACCATATTCCCAAGGACTAGAAAATTGGGGAAAGAAACTATTACAAAGAAATGAAACATAGTTATGACATGAAAGCAAAAATTAGGTCTTATTTGAAATCATATAGCACAGGACAAATTATTGGCTTAAAGGTTACTATTCTTTGCACTATATTTGCAGAAAAAGCATTGGTGTGACTATGCTGAATCCATCTAAGTTCATTTCCAATACATAAGTCTTGTGGATATCACTGCCCTTCCCTCTCTTATGTTCTAAAATATATGTTTACCTCAAAGCCCCAAATACTTTTAAAGAAATGCTATTCTTTGGAAGAAAAATTTTGTTTGATGTTTTACAGGGACCATAAACAATTCATTCAAAGAGAATAGAACACTTAGGTCAGTAGGACAATGTTACATGGAAGAGCAGTCCCCGCAGGCCATCAGGCCCCTCAGCCCCAGGCTTGCTAACATAATCTCCCAGTTTACCCTTCAAAGCTGCTCCTATCTTGGCAGCTTCTCTCCCAGCAGCTGTAGGCTTTGCTCTTCCTATTTGAAGTCTTCCCCCCTCTTCATCATGAAGCAAGTCTTTGACGAAGTGCTTAGAAAATTTAGCAAAAAGCTGTGTATACATATTTTGGAAAAGGGGTCAAGCCATTTCTGGAAGCACAGAACTTATTATCCTTGGATGTAAGCATGTGGCAATTAATTGGTGGTAGAGATGGACCAGAATGTCCTGCAAGTGATAGCAGCCTGTACTTTAAACCAGTTCACTCCAGCAAAAAGAAAAGGAGAGACAAGAAACTACTTTACATGATTAGGGGAAAGAAAAATCCATACTGTCCATATGGGAATTTCCCATGTGTTTTCTTAATGAATACAGAGAGAAGTTGAGAGAGACTTTTAAGCTGTTAGACCTACCAGCATATTCTCTTTGGGGATGTGTGAGTATGAATTTCCTAATTTCATCAGAGCCATTAATGACTTCAGTTCCTTCCTTTTACAACAGAGGAAGTGGAAGGATTCTTCGTTGCACCATGTTTCTGAAAAACAGATGGCAGGAAAAATGATTTGTAATCATACAATGGAAAGAAAAAAAAATTTTCTCCTCCTGGAAATGATTCTCACATTGAAATCCTAAAAGCTCTTTAAAAGCTATATAATTTATTCTAATGGAACACACTTATGAGTTAGCATTTCATCATAACTAGGAGTTATCTTTTGTCCCAGGAGGTTTATTTCTTTAAAAGATGCCTTGGCCTCCAATAAAGATTGTATCCTTTCTTCTTCTTTTTTTTTAATCTTAAACTACAGATAGAAATAAGGAAATCCCCAAAGGGGCATATTTCCTTTCATGCCCCTCTTTTTCCATAATTTTTTGAAAGGAGTGGTTTGCTTGCCCAAATAGCTGAGGTCAAGAGAACTAAGAGGCCACCAGTCAGGTAAACAGCCTAGCACCAGGAGATAATTCTTGAAAGGAGAATAGGTGAATTGTTCAAAACCCAAGTGGCTTGAAATTCAGTAAAAGAAGGTGGAAGGGCAAGCAGAAGAGGAAGTACAAGGTTCCTGAAGCCAGAAGGAGCAGGGAGCTCCACCCTCGGACTCACAAGGTAGGGTTGCAGCACTTTGCAGAGCCAGAGAGAGTGAGCAAAAGAAAGCTGCCGCTAGCATGCTAGCAGAGCCAGGATTATTTAAGCAGCTACATTATGTGATATGTGTACTAGAATTTTTTTTTTAAGATTTAGGTCTAATTTATTTCTATGAACTAAGTCAAGTGTTGTATCTATTTAATTCTGATCACGTTTTATTATATATATGATGTAGACACAGGCATAGCATTGGAAAAGAGATAAGCCCTAACTTTATAATGAACTAAACAATACTTAATGTGAGTATTCCATAAGTAAACCTTTTGTAAAACACAGTATACTTGGCTTGCTTAAAGCCTACGTAAAAAGAAGACTCAAATTATTAATCATGGAGGCTTAGGTTCACTGAAGCTTCTTTAATTATCTGTAGCAAAATATGTATTTTTCTGAACATAAGAAAAGCATGAATATGAATTTGCAATTCTAATACTACAATGAAAAATATGTGAGTTTTTAGAATATTTATTTATTGTAGTTGATATTTAATATATACCCAATTCGGAATTGAATAAAAACGCAATAATTCAGCCTTTTACAATTACAGTCATGCGTCACTGAAAAACAAAGATACATTCTGAGAAATACATCATCAGGTGATTTTGTCATTATGCAAACATCATAGGCTGTACTTCAACTTAGTTGGTATAGCTTACTGCACTTCTAGGCTAATGGTATTGCCTATCTATTGCTCCTATTTTTGTACTAAGCTACAGACTTGCATAGCATGTAACTGTACCAAATTCTTCAGATAATTATAACATAATGATTAAGTATTTGCATATCTAAACATATCTAAACAAAGAAAAGGAACAGTGAAAATAGGGTGTTATAATCTTGTGGGCCACCATCATAGACATGGTTTGTCACTGATGGAAACATCATTATCTAGCTTTTGACTGTATTCAAAAATAAAATTAATGGGTGGAGGAACAACTCTTAATAAAACTGAAAAATATTTCAAACTAAATGTAAATAAAAATACAACTTACCAAAATTTGTTGGATACAGCAAAACTAGTGCATACATGGAAATTAACAACATTGAAAGCATGCATTAAAAAAAAAGAAAAAAGAAATTAAAAATAAATAAAAACAAATTAAAAAAAGAAATAGCTAAAATTGCTAATACAAACTTTTGCCTTAGGCAAAAGGGAAAGAAAAGCAATATAATCCTAGGGCAAGTAAAATAAGAGAAACAATAAAAAGTAGAGCAGAAATCAATGAAATTGAATACGGGAAATCAGTAGAGAAAACAAACAAAGCATAAACCAGTTCTTTGAAAACATTGATAAAATCAATAAACTTCTATCTAGACTAAACAAGAAAATAAGAGAAAAGCCAAAAATTACTAATATCAGAAATGGAATCATCATTACTGATTTCATGAATATGAAAATGATAGTAAAAGAATATTATAACAGGTCTAAGGTTATTTGATAAATTAGTTCAAATGTACTAATTGCTTGAAAGACATAAACTACCCAAAATGGAGTTTGGTAGAAGAAATAGATAACCCAAATAGATCAATATCTGTTAAAGGTGTTAAGTCAATAGTCAATAACATTGTGAAAAAGAAAGCAAGGCTGGTTTCCCTCGTGAATTCTACCAAAAATTTAAGAAAGAAATTATAAGAATTGTCTAATGATCTCTTCCAAGAAAAGAGAGGCAGATGGAACATTTTGTTATTATTTCATTAGGCCAGCATTACCCCAATATCAAAAATAGATAGAGATATTACAAGAAAGGAAAACAGTACAATATTATCTGTTGTAAATATTAAGAAATTGAAGCCAAAAAAGTATAAAAAGAATTATACACCATGACCAAATGGAATTTACTCCAGTTATATAAGACTGGAGTATAACTGAAAAAGCAATTAATGTAATCGATAACATCAACAAGCTAAAGAAGAAAAAAATCCTATGATAGGATCAATAGATGCAGAAAAAGCATTTGCCAAAATTCAACCTCCATTCATGATAAAAGTTGTCATCAAACTAACAATAGAGGGGAACTTTCAACTTGGTAAAGAGCACTTAAGAAAAATTTACAGCCAATATCACACTTAATGGTGATAAGATCTCCCACTAATATCAGATCAAGGCAAGAACATCCTGACTCCCACTTTTCAACATTATACTGGCTGTTCTTGTCAATGTCATAAGACAAGCAAAGGATGTAAAATGTATATAGACTGAAAAGGAAGAAATAAACTACTTTCTTTGCAGATTATATACTTTTCTATGTAGAAAATTCAAAAGAATCAACAGAAACACTTCAAAACTATACTCTTAATGTAATTCAAATCAAAATTCCAGCAATCTGTCTTGTGGCTATTGACAAATTGATTCTAAAATTTAGATAAAGAGGCAAAAGACCCAGAACTAACATAATATTAAAGAAAAAGAACAAAGTTGGAGGACTAACAGTACCCAACTTCAAGAATTACTATAAAATTTCAGTAATTAAGACAGCGTGAGCTAGTGAAAGAATAAAGAAATGATTCAGTGGCACAGAACAGAGAATCCAGAAACAGACCCACATAAATATAGTCAAGTAATTTCTGACATAGGAGCAAAGGCAATACCATGCAGAAAGATGGTCATCACAAAAAATGGTGCTGGAACAAATGGACATATAATGCAAAACGTTATTCTAGACACACCTAGTAGGATGGCCAAAATGCAGAATATTGACACCACCAAACCTTGGGAGATGATGGAACAATAGGAACTCTCATTCACTGCTAGTGGAAATCCAAAATGGTACAGCCACTTTTAAAGGCAGTATGCAGTTTCTTACAAGACCAAACACACTCTCAACACAATTCTTAATCCAAGAATTTTCCTCTTTGGTATTTACCTAATGGAGTTGAAAAATTGTGTCCGCACACAAACCTTTACAAGAATGTTTATAGCAGCTTTTTTCATAATTACCAAAATGTGAAATCAACGAAGATGGTCTTTCAGTAAATGAATAATTAACCTAGTACAACCAAACTTACATTATTATTTGGTACTAAAAAGAAATGTGCTACCAATCCATGAAAAGACATAGAGGAAACTTAAATGAAAGAAGGCAATCTGAAAATGTTACAGACTGTATAATTATAACTACATGACATCCTGGAAAAGGCAAAGCTATGGAGTCAGTAAAAGGATCCATGGTTTAGTGGGTAGGGAGGAATCAGCAGGCATAACACAGAACTTTTAGGGCAGCACTATGTTATACACATTTGTCCAAACCAATACAATGTACAACACCAAGAGTTAGCCCTGACATAAGCTATGGACTTCAGGGGACAATAATGTGTCAGTATAGGTTCATCTATTATAACAAATGCCCCAATCTGGTAGGGGGCATGTGTCATGAGGGAGGATGTGCATGTGTGAGGGCAGAAGGCATAGGGGAAATCTCTATACCTTCTGCTCTGTTTTCTAGCCTATTAAAATTTATAAATGGAAAGTAATAATACCAAGAAGCATTGATAAAAAAATAATGTCAGAAGAGCTAGAATGAAATCCTAGAAAGTAGTTAAGCAGTTGTTAAAGATCCAAGACTCAATTATATTCTATTTGAAAGAGGTTCCCATTAAATATAAAAGCAGAAACAAGTTGAAAATAAAAGAGTGGAAATGAACATGTGATTGGCAAAAGATGGGTGAGTAAGCACAGTTAAGTGTTAGAGCATCGGCATTGTTCCTTATGAGACAGTTATGGTGAATACATGACGTGGTACAAAACCCATAGAACTGCACAACACAAGGAACGTTAACGTTACACTTTATTTTTTTTACATTAATTGTAATAAATTTATCACATTAATGCATAATGTTAATAATAAGAGAAATTGTGAGAGAGAGAGAGAAGCTGTATCTGGGTGGTAGTATACATGGGGAAACTCACTGTACTATCTGTCCAGCTTCTCTGTAAATCTAAAACTGTTCTGAAAAGTAAAGACTAAAAAAATTTAAAGAGCAGAAATTATAACTATGTAATCTGACATCAGAAGAGCAGAGAGTGTCTGCCCTGATAGACCCTCTAGTATTATTACCTTCCTGTAACATTGAAAATATTGACTTCAAAATTCTTAAATTCCACATTTTTTGTTAATGTAAATATTATCTTATTAATATTATTGTTTACCCCAAGTCATGTCCCCTCATTTGTACCTTCTTGTGCTGTGTGTCACTCTGTGATACAATGTTTGTTTGTGTGGTATCTCTTCTCGGCTACTCAATAGTAAGAATTTTGAAATGAAAAATTACTCTTTCTCATAACACCTAGTGAATAGTTAATTCTCAATAAATATTTATACAATACATAAACTGCGAAGGAGCATTTGTACAGAATTTCAAAGCTAACGGAGGTGATGGCAATTAACCTGACTTCCCACAGACTAGGCTGACTACCTTGAAGGTTTAGTTTCAGATTTCACATTGAATAGGATTATTTTGATTTCAAAGTTTACTTTTATGGCTTTCTTCCTGCTCTTTTGTTAAAGTCCTCAACCCAAACAAAGAGCATATGCTGGGAATGATGGACAAATCGAATCATTTGTTTCTTTTTTGAAATCAGTCAATTTCTCAAAGGAACATTAGGGTGGTCACAAAGTCTGCCATTATAGAAGGGCTGACATGCTAAATGGTTTGTCGCTCTTATGTTACAAGATGTCATCTGCTCCCTGTATTTTTCCTCATTGACAATAAAAAGAGTACATCAAGAGAGCATTTTCACCAGCCTCTGCTCCTGTATAAACGAGGTGTATCTTCAGATGTGTGGTTTGTGATTTTGTTTGCTCAAATTTCTGTCACAAAGTACCACAGAGTGGCTTAAATAACAGTTTTGCAGTTGTTGTTGTTGTTTTATCTCATATCCAAACTCAGGGTGTCAACAGCACTGGCTCCTTCTGAGGGCTGTGTGGTGTCTGCTTCGTGTCTCTCTGAGCGTTCCATGGTCTCTGGTAATCTGGTCTCTTTGACTTGTGGATGCACCTCCCGGATCTCTACTTTCAGATCCACATGGCATTCTCCCTCTGTGTGTGTCTGTGTCCAAATTTCCCCTCTTTACAAGGACACCATCACGTTGGGTCAGGCCCCACCCTACTCCACTATGACCTCATATTAATGTTAACTAATTATGTCTGCAGTTATATCCTATTTCCAAATAAATTCCTAAGTACCTGGGTTTAGGATTTCAGTTTATGAATTTGAGAGGACCCAACTGAACCCATAACACTACATGTCTAATTTTTACTGAAGCATATTTTAGGAAAAGACATCAAGAGAGTCTATGAATGTTTTTAAAAATATAAATCCTCATCTTATGTCCACCCTGACTAGTACTGAGCACAGGATTTGAATATCAGAATTTTAACAATCTTTCAAGCACTTTGTAGGCAACTTCAACGTCATCAAACTACTTAAATATGCTCTACCTCAGATTCCTTATCTATGAAATGGAGCCTAGTTATTATATACACACATAGGATTGCTGCAAATATTAAAAAAAATAACTTACATAACAGCATTTATGAAAGTGCACATCTTCATTTCGAGCTTCATCTTGCTCAAGAAAAATTCCTGAGAATGCAAAATCCCATGATTTCTCTGTATTGTTCACATCTGCCCCAAATCCCAATACAAATCCCAGTACCCAGAACAAATGGTGCTTCATAAAATCTTTTCGGGATGAATGCCTGATCTTTCACTGGACAGTTCCCCACATGAAACTACTGATACTTGCACATACAAAAATGCACACAAAGAAAAAACTCAAACGTAAAGACCTCTCTACCCCAAATCCTAGTTCTAAGATATAATTTTTTAAACCAGGAAGAGAAAGGCATCCACTTAGGAGCCTCTAAAACCATGGAAAGGGAAAACCTTTCAACCTCATCAGGATGACCAGGTGAAGGGAACCTTTCTTAACTTTGCTGTAGGTTCATCATGAAAAATGAGAATCATTCTTTCTCCTCTCTCTTTTGAAAGCAAGCAGGCTTTGTGTTCCAGATATAGATAGCTAGATAGACAGACAGATTTATTTTATTATTATTATTTTTTTTTGAGACAGAATCTCAAGCTATTGCCCTCGGTAGAGTGCAATGGAGTCACAGCACACAGCAACCTCAAACTCTTAGGCTCAAGCGATTCTCTTGCTTCAGCCTCCCCAGTAGCTTGGGCTACAGACACCTGCCACAATGCACAATGCCCAGCTATTTAGTTGTCATTGTTGTTGTTGTTATTTAGCAGCCCTGGTGCATGTGGCCAGCATCCTAACTACTGAGCACAGCCACTGAGCCTTGTTCTATAGATATTTGTTCTCAAATTTCATTAAAAAGGAGCTGGATTATTTTAGAAATAGAGAGTTTCTCAGGAATGAAAGAGTGAGAGTGTCCAACTTCAGGAGGAAGGGGATTTCTGAGAGACTAGAAGACATCCCAAAGGAACCAGTAACTCTAAGGTAGGTGGGTCTGGAATGCCTGGGGACTAAACCCCAAAATCAAAGGTTTGGAAGCTTTGAGGGAAGTTTGAGAGGCCATGTGGAAAATATGTGCTGTCAGCTTGCAGCGCCAATGGAATGAGACAGCCTAGATTATAGCCATTTTTTGAGGTGGTGCAACCATCTCAACTTTAGATAAGGGACACTGCTTAACTGAGAAAAACAAAATTAGTTTTTTTTTTTAATTTTTGAGAACAAACTTACGTCTGAGATAACAATGTAACACAAATCCAAACCTATACTGTTTTTCTAAATTGTATCCTCCAAGTCAACTGGTCATCTCCTCGGATTTATGATTGTTTCTTTTCTGAGGAAAAAAAAGAAAAGGAGTAAATGAAATAATGATTAGGTGGAACCATGAATCTTTATGGGCACCGTAAGTGCCATCTTACTGAGTAAAGACAGTACTGAGTAGAAAGACAGCACTCCTCGGCACTTAGAATGCTGATTTAGTATAGGACACCAAAGTATTTGACAGAACAAATCCATTTACCGTCCATATTCTTTGCATGGTATGGAGAGTTGATAGAGTGTAAGAAAATCTCTAGATGGTACTAGATAAATCTATTACACTAAATGAGAATTTTTGAAAGGAGACAGATTTTTTTTTTTTAACCAAAGGCATCCATGTGGTGGTAGGAAACTTCCTTTTCTGTCTGTCTCACATCTCAGAAAAGGGTAGATAACTATACACCCAGGAAATGTCTTGACTTCTCAGTGTTTTCTGTTAATTCTAAGAGAAAATGAGATGCCCTCTTGTGGCAGGGAGTGAAGAGGAAAACGGGGTAAATAAGTTTGGAAATCTTTTTCTGTTGAACCCATTTTAAGGACATTTGTAGCATATTCAATAGAACGTTGAATCAGTTGTGTACCATCCCTGAAAAGCCCTCTGGAGTCTTTCAGTGATGATCTCCTCCCTTGACTGGGCTCCCAAGTTTTTCTCACCATCTCTGATGAACTCTTGTGGATCTTTACTGCTCCTCAAATTCAAAAGAAAGAAAAGGTAGAGGTGAAAATTACATTTACTGAGCTCCTCTCAGAGTCTAAGAAAGTACCAATCACTTTACACACATTTTCCCACATAATCTCCTTAACAGCTTCAAAAGTAAATATAATTTTCCCTATTTTAAAAAAATAAAAAGTAATTCTGAAGGGATAAAGGGCTTGCCCAAGTTTCACACAGCTAGTAAGTAATAGAGAATCAACACTGAAACTTACGTTCATGTACTTTCTAATAAATGCATTGCTCCCCAAAACAAAACATTTTTACTTCTTCCAAAATTTGCCCTCCTATCTTTCTGGATTAATTAATAATGCTAATTAATGCTATTAATATTGATAGTATTAATGTTATTATTTAATATTAGTTTATACATGTATTATTTAATATATAATATACATATATTATACAATTATATATAAAAATTATTCATCTTTATATTGTTTGATAATGTTAGTATTGATATCTTTAATAAAACTATGCAATAACAATGCTATTCATTCTATTTCTCAAAATAAAAATAATTTGTTATTCTTTCTTTTCTGTAAAGTCTCCCTTTTTGTCTCTTCTCCAATTGGTCACCAGAATCTTGCAAGTTCACCACTTATAAACATTTAACACATCATGTATCTTGTCTGTCTCAGTTGTGAGTACCAAAGCTGAGATGCTCACCTTGTCCATTAACTACTAACTGGTATTCCTGTCATTATTCTTTTCTGGAAAGGGTCCATTTTTCTTTCTTTTTATCAAAGTGATTTTTCTGTTACATGCCTCTTCAGCTTAAGTGGTACACCAGTTCCTTACAAATGTGAGCCAAACCCGAGTCCTAGCTTCATCTCTTGCCCTATAGGACTTTTCACTGTCCCCGCAATCACTGGGCTCATGATGTTGCCTTTAATTAGAATATTCTTCTTCCCCTTAATACTGCAGAATCTTTCAAAACTACTCTGTCTTCTCTGTAGCCTTTCTCGGCCATCCCCCCCTCTCTGACCAAATTTAGTTCTTTGTAATTTGTGAGTCTCTAGCATTTTATACATATGGGGTCTGACAACTAAGTTCACAAACTTATCACCATGTGCTTACACTCCAGCACTGTTCAAAAAAAAAACTTGGTAATAAGTATTCATCATCTTTGTCTACCAGTGTCTCACAGCTGTGTTCATGGTGGTGTGTGGTGGTATCTTGCTGAGTGGTGCTCATTATTGTTGCTGCATGTTTTTATGTGCCACTGCAAGAACATCAGAGCTTGAATTAGAACAATGAACAAACACTAAATTTCTTATTAAACTTGGAAAGAGTGAAAGTTAAATCAGGGACATGTTAGTCCAAGTTTATGGGGATCATGCCATGAAGAAAATGGCAGTGTACAAATGGATTGAATGTCTTTCTAAGGGGAAAGACAGTATCACTGATGAAAAGAAGTCAGAGGAACCAGTGAGGAGCAGAACTGATGAAAACATTGTAAAAATTCGTCAAATTGTGTATCAAAATTGTTGCTAACTATGAGAAGCATAGCAGACCAAGTAAAGATAGATAAACAGTTAGGGAAATCTTAACTGAAAATCTAATGAGAACAGTGTGTGCAAAAATGGTCCTGAAAGAGCTCACTGATGAAAAATGGCAAAGGAAAGCTGAGGATTGCCAAGAGCTTTTGGGGAGGCCAGAGGCCTATTATCACTTGATTAAACATGGATGTACCACTATGACCCTGAAACGAAGCATCAAAGTGCACAATGGAAATCAGCCAACTCTTCACAACCAAAAATGTTCCATCAGTCCAAACCAAGAGTCAGAATGATGTTGCTATATCAGTTCGTTGTGAATTTGTAACAACTGGACAAATAGTTTACTATTTGGAAGTGCTGGAAAGGCGGCATGAAAACATTAGATGAAAACAACCTGAATTTTTCACCTATAGCTAGTGCCTCATAACAACGTACCACCTCTCACAGCAATGTCTGTGAGGGAGCTTTTAGCCACTAAACAAATTACTATATGGTGAACCCTCCCTACTCACCTGATCTGGCCCCCAGTGACTTCTTTCCTTTCCTGAAGATAAAGGAAATACTGAAAGGAAGATATTTTGATGGCATTCAGGACATCAAGGATAATAATAAGAAGATGACAGCTCTGATGACCACTCCAGAAAAAGAGTTCCACAATTACTTTAAAGCATGGACTAGGTGCCGACATCAGGGCATAGCTTCCCAAAGGGACTACCTCAAAAATAACTGTGGTGATATTCAACAATGAGGTATGTGGCACTTTTTATAGGATGTGTTTATGAATTTAATTGTCTGAACTTTGTATTATTTCTATGGCACCTAATTAATGTTGCATCTATAATTCCTTTTCTACAAGTCTATTTTTCATTAAGACTACGTATTCCGGGGACTGAGCACATTGTAGAGTGTATTAAAGGTCTGTGATCCCCAAAACCTGGGCCACAACTGGTAATGGTCCATGGCTTGTTAGGAACTGCAGCAGGTGAGCAAGGTGGGTTATCGAGTGAAGCTTCATCTGTGTTTACAGTTGTTCCCAAATCCCACTTCACCATCTGAGCTCTGCATATCGTCACTTCAGCAGTAGGGTTAGATTCTCATAGGAATGGGAGCCCCACTGTAAACTGTGCACGTGGGGGATCTAAGGTGCATGCTCCTTCTGAGAATCTAATGCATGCATCCCCTTCCCCTCCAGTCTGTGGAAAAAATTATCTTCCATGAAATTGGTCACTGGTGCCAAAACGTTTAGGGACCATTGTTATGGGTACTAAAATGTATTATATTATTAGATAGACATTTCATTTGCCTAAAACAATAAAAAGGTCTACATAACAATTTAGCAGATAACTTACTAAGGAGAACATTGAATACTAAAAAGCGTGCTGCGGCAGTGCCTATGGCTTAAGAAGTAGGGCGCCAGCCCCATATACACAGGTGGCAGGGTCAAACTGCAAAATAAACAAACAAACCAACAAAATGTAAAGCATGCTGGGCACAGCAAAGGTTTATAGTCATTGAAGTTTTATTTAAATAAGAGCGGCTAAATGATTGTGCATAAATATTGTCAAACACTTTTCCTCAAGTAACTGTCCAAAAATAATCCTAATGTATGAAGACACAAAGAATATAGACTTCTCATATTTTATTGGGAGAGGATACTAGATATTTCCAGAAATTTTGTCCGATTATCATAACTTTAAACATGCTAAACAAATTTGTTCTAAAATGACCCTTTGTATGGAGTGTGTTAATGAGTAAAAAAATAAAATCTTATTATTTCTGGCAGTATCAATTCTGTTTTATAGAAGGCATTAATTTTTTTCCCAGGAGAATAAATATATATTAGCTACAGTATATAAAACACTCCATAAATGTTAGACAAATAAGGGAATTAGAGTGCCTCTGTGTTAACAAAAATGGATTTAATACTAAAGCCAGAGAAAAATTAATCCTTAAAATGCTTTTAAATTGGTGTTTAAAATTAAAACTAAAATAGCATTGAAGGTACACAGCTGTTTTAGAATTAGAAAAAAACTGGCACAGAATTTCTTGGTTTTAAATAAGCATTCTAAAGACATTGCTTAATAGGAACACTTAAACACTATTATTCAAATAGTAATTGTTTTCCAAACATTAGTTTAAGAAAGAATGCCTCTCTAAATCTGTTTAATCTTAGAGTATTTTACAATTATCAGATCTTCCTCTTTTCCCTTCCCACTGTTCCCGCTGACCAAACCATATTCATGTCAGGACCCAGGAGAGACCTCCTATCTTGGTAGCTTTTCCCAGCTCTCCCTCCCTGGCACACGTAGCAGCAGAGTTAATTGCTCCCCAGGCTGCAGTCCCATTGCACTTAACAGGCACCATTATTAGAGTTGTTGTCACTTTTTACTACTATTTTTCTTACTAGACTGACAGCTCCATGCAGACAAAGACCAATCCTACTTTTAGGCAACAAAAACATGATTAAGAATAAACCTTGAAAGTTACGGAGGAATAGAAGCAAATGGGAAGAACACAAAGAGATTCCAGTAATATTCCTTTACTTGAGAAAAAATTATGGCAGAAACTTTACACTGGCACCACAGCTTACAGCTACATAAATCCAAGCATTAACATAATAGAGGCACTCAGGAAGTAATTGCTGGATATCATTGAAAGCCGTGACATTGAGCTTTAGTGTCTCCAAATGTAAGTATGGAAGGGTTGGGGGAAGGAAGATATGTTGCAGGAAGTGGGAACATATGTCTTTTACTCAATAAATGTTTAAGAAAGAGAAGGTATCCTGTAATTTTAATAAACAGTAAACGTGTGTATTCTCCACCCTGAAAACTTAGAGACTGGTGAATTTCCTTGGAAAAATGTATAGTTGGGTTTAACCTTGAACGACTTTTCTCAACCTGAGACTGCTGAGAAGTCTCCATCTGTTCTTTTGAGGAAGAAACATTTGTATAATAACCTATTGATTAAAGGGGGAGGAAATTTGGTTAAGTGCTAAGACACTGCTGAATTCCTTTGGACTCAACATAGCAAAGGATGCCTGGGACTGAGTTGTTATCTCTTCTCAAGGCAAAGTAAGAATCAGAAAGCCTCAGGCAACCAGAAAAACCTGTCAAATCCCTAAAACAAAGTTCCTTTCAGGGGTCCTGAGACCTTTGAAAATCGGACATAAAAAAGACATGATCTGTTCACCAGAATAAGAAACTTCATTTTTCTTAATGTCATAGGACTGCGGAATCAGTTTCCAGAAGCCTTTCTGTCTGTGCATGTGAGGATGAACATCCCTGAGGGAGTCAGAAGCAGCTCCCACGGAAGCTGCCAGACTGTGTAGCTTTGAAAATAAAAGCAAAGATTACTTTCAGGGGCTGGTGTAATCCTCCAAGGCCCAGTGAGTCCTCCGGCAGCAGCATCATATCAGAAGTTGAGAAATGAGCAAGTGGTTGACAGATGCTAAAAGCATTTCGGGACTCCAAGCCAGAGTCAAATAACATAGAGCCACATGAAGTGAGCCAGAAACAGAAGATTAGAGCTGTGGTGCTTCCCGGCTCTGCAGTCTGTTTCAATGGGGTTGCCTTGGGACAGAGTTCTGAGGCATGTGAATGGGAATGGCTCTTTCCTCTTTCCCCTTTGGAGCTCTCTACTTGAAGAGACTATAGGAAGAGAGTAAAAATCTTTGAAATCTGGTGTTGTTCTAGTCCAGCATAGCTCCTTCTAACAATCTCATGAGAAAGCAAAATAGATGAATCTATTAGTCAGGTTTCTCCCAAGAAACAGAACCAAAGGAGATTCTCTATCTTTACCTCTCTAGCTCTCCTTCCCCCCATACATATATCTAGAAAGAGACAGAGAAAGATTTATTACAAAGAAGTGGCTCACGCAATTATGCAGGCTGAGGAATCCAAGGATATGCTGTCAACAAGTTAGAGACCCAGGAGAGGTGATGATATATTTCTAGTCCAGGTCCAAGTCCAAAGGCAAGAGGAGACCAGTGTTCTAGTTCCAGGACCATCAGGTGGAGAGTGATTTCTCCTTTACTCAGCCTTCTCGTTTTATTCAAGCCTTTGGTGGATTAGATGAGCCCACCCATGTTGGTGAAGGCCATCCACTTAATTCAGCCTGCAAATTCAAACATTAATCTCACCCACAAACACTTTCATATGTTTAACCAACTATCTGGTCATCCTGTGGCCTAGTCAAGCTCACATAAAATTTACCATCACATTGACCTCAATAGAAAAGTGACCAAGGAAATTTTTAGGGAGACCCAACCATACAGGACATAAAAAAACTTCAGCTACTATTGATGACTATTTTGAATCCAGTTAACAAAAGCAGTTGAGATGACTTTTTGATATTATAACATCCCTAACTACTATGAACAAACTAAAATAATCCAAAAGTATGAGTTGTGTTTTTAAATTTTATTCCAAAATGCAAGTAAAATGTGTATTTTCCACATTCCCTGAGGTATGTATTAAATGTCTATCAAGAATACATTGCAACGTCTGGCTTGCTGATCATGCTTTTTGCAAAGAGTTCTTTCCATTGTATTTGTGATAAGTTTGCTTCTAGGACCCTTATGAGAACTTAGGGGTTTGCACAATATTTGTCTTGGCATAGGTGTTCTAATTTTTGCAAAAATGTAGATATAATACTCTAACCTACCACATTACATGTTAAAATGACTGGAATCTTTTGAAATATTTTTTCTTTTATTATTGTTCTCATTTTAAAATAAGATAAAGGGTGATTCTGAAAATGCATCCTATTTGTTTGACTATTTAACAATGTACTTGGGTGGAAAGAGAGAACATCCTCCTAAGTGAAGTATCACAAGAATGGAAATGCAAGTCCTGATGTACTCAGAACTAACGTGAAACTAATAGATGAACAACCACATGCCCACACAAGGAAAAAATACAATGAAATTCAAAGAGGGAGGGTTGTTAATCTCTCACCTAACGGGTACAATGTAGGGGCGTATGCCACACCTCCTGGGTGAAGCACTCAACTCAAAAAAACTACTTAGACTTTACCTAGCAAATGTAATCAATGCAACCTAATTATTTGTACACAAACATTGATCTGAAAGCAAAAAACATAAAAAAGAAAGAAAGAAATAAAGAATTGATCCCAAGGAGATTAAAAAGAAAGAAAAAAGAATGTACATATTGGCCGAACATGGTGTCTCACACCTGTAATCCTGGCACTTTGGAAGGCTAAGGTGGAAAGATACCCTGGAGCTCAGGAGCTTGAGACCAGCCTAAGTAAGAGCAAGACCCTATCTCTACTAAAAATAGAAAAAATAGCTGGGTACTGTGGCAGACATCTGCGGTCCTAGCTACTTGGGAGGCTGAAGCAGGAGAATCACTTGAACACAGGCGTTTGAGACTGCTGTGAGCTAGAGTGAGGCTGTGGCATTCTAGCCTGGGTCCAAAAAAAAAAAAGTGCCTATTAGTGGTTTATGGCATTTGATAGTCTCCTCCTTTATCTATGATTTTCAGGCACCAAAATTTGATCAGTTGGCAGTTTCTCATAGTAATGAATAAATATAATGGCAGAAATAATGTCAAACGATAGACACCTAAACCATACTATCCGTATTCTATTCTAGATGTTCTGTATGCTTGAGTTTTGTTTTTCACATCAGACTTTCCTCTCTTCTGCTGATGCTCAGTGCAACTTTCTTCATGATTACACGCCAATTGCATAATGGGAGGAAATTCACATCCCAAAGCCCTAACAAGTATTTGGATATTAAATTTAAAGAACTTTTAGGTAATCCATAAAGTAAATACATCTTCTGCATTTAATTCCAAATGGAATATACACAGTAAATCCAGTTTACAAAAAATGCTGATGACAACTTTAGTGAATTATGGACCATGGGACAGAGGGGAAGGCAAACATTCTCATCCCCTTTTACTAAAGGTTTTCTCACTCATGTCTCCCTGGTGAATCTCTAATGCTCATTGGTCCCTTGTCACATAAGACTTTAACCATGGAAGAGAAGAAGACAGTATTTTTTTTTAAATAAAGATTTAAGAAAAGTCCTCCAAGTCTCGTCTCCATTAGGTCCTGAAGCCCAAATAAGGGGAAAAAACAATTGTCATATCTAACAATCAAATTTATTTTTATGAACTGTCATGTCTTTAGAGGTAACACAATTATTATTTGGAACACTGCTACTTTGAAATTTAGTTAAATTACCAAAAATTCAGGTGAGAGGAAAGCATGAGTGGCCTCTAACACACGCTCCTTAAGTATACTGCCACTTTCTTTCCCAACCGGTTTTTCCTCCTTCTTTTCTTTCTCTGCCTGAATCCCCTTGATTATTTAGCTATGTTTTCTTTCCTGAGCAACACCTATACTATCTCTCTTTGCCATGATATGACATCCTTTGAGGAAATCTTTTTTCTCCCAAGTTTCCTTTCTCAATACCTGCTTCTTCCCAAATGTTCCCTTCTAATTTTCACATATTCTGAGAGCAATTCTTGCACAAGTTTCCTGCCAGTGGGAGTTGTTCTCTCATTCTACTTGTAGCCCCTCATGCAGACTTCTCAAGGATCCCTATCCGGATAACAGCCTTTTAACTACCAATGAGGTGAAATGAAAAACGGATGCCACAAAAGTAAGAAATGTGTGCAAAAGCAAAAAGACAAGCTAATGGCAAGTTTATTCAATCCTGGCTGTGCATTTGCAGTGCAGGGGAGCTAGTAACAGGTCACAACATCCAGAAATCACTTTAACAGTGGAGTATCTGTTATGACCGAGGGCCGGGCCCTGTCTGTGCCTGGCGCCAGGCCTGAGGCACCGATTTATAACTCCCCTAGGGCCCCTGGCTTCTGATATAATCACTGATGTAGGGTGTGCAGTGTCAACCACAATTAATACCCAAGTTCGCCTTCCAATCCCAGAAACCATACTACTAACTAACAATATAGGGCTTTTTTCCCCAAAAATGATTAAAAACAGCTACCCTTAAGGAAAATTATCTATAAAATCCTCAAGGTTAGCACTAGAAAGAGGCTAATATTAATGGAATGATTTTTAACATGATGACAACAATTTGAGATAAAAATTAGTTTAAGTCTTCCCATAAGTGCCTCTATTTTTAAACTAAAAAGCTGAAGGAGGGGCGGGGTGGGGATCCTCAGAGCTGTAGAAAGACTATGGATTGTGGATTTTTTATCCATGAATCACTGTTACTGAGGGTGGTTTTGTATTTCTTAATCTGAAGAGAATTTTGGAGAATAAAGCATTGACTAAGAAAAAAATAGGATTGCAAAGCAGTCATTGTATCAATGGCGGGATTCCAGGGTGATAGGGAAGACAACGCAGAGACTGCTCACAAAGTCAGATTGTTTTTCCACCAAAATTCCCTTTTAAGAGGCATGGCAATCAAATAAAGTCCATTTATTTTTTTTTAAAGTTAGATGCCCTCTAAGAGTCCAGTCCCTCTAATATCACCCAACTTTTTCATTACAATCATCTAGTAGGCTTACACATCTGGACAAAATTTAACCCTCCTAAAATCATAGAGGGTATAAAATTGTACAAAGTAACTTTTAACAGAATAATCCTAAACTTAACTCACAGGTTGAACAAGTACCATACACATTCATGTTTATAAAATGGATAATCAAAAAATGTAAGTTATTTCAGAGATACAAAACAATATGACTAACTGTAAGGTACTCAAGTTTTTGGGACTTTGGAGTTGTCCTTTCTTTTAATCTGCAAACAAAAATCATTCAACATTCCCTCTCGCATGATTACAGACATCTGTGTCCCTTTTAGCATTCCCTGTCTTAATTGTACTAAGAACCCTGGAGAATATTTGCACACTCATTTGACCAAAGTTGGCTGTAGCTTCTCATGTCTTGTTCTTTTATTGCTGTCAGCTCAGAAGAGGAAACAGCTAGCATGTGAACATGAGTTCAGTGCAATTGTAGTCAAAGAACAATCTGCAATTTCCCTCAGCAAATGCTAATCCTTTAATGATGAATCAAAGTTCAATAATTAATTGGAAATTTAAGTATCAATAAAGAAATTGCAACAGAGAAAAGCATTTAAGCTCAGATGTTGTTGGTAATTCTACTTCTCATCTTCCTCCCTTTCTGCTGAACCACAGGGTGGAATCCCAAATCTCTGCAAATCAGAATCTTTCACCCTGTCTCTTATCACCCCCCTGTACCCTTGTCTCCTGCCCCCATCATGCCCCACCCAGGGAAGCAAAGAGTCAGTTAGTCTTGCAATCTCTAGAATTGCCTGCCTAGTCAATGAATGTTGTCTTTTTCACTATGACTTTTTCTTTATGTAAACCTCTTTCATCAGACGTACTGTAAACTTTACCTTTTCATAAGTATAATCTCTGTTAAGGTGATTTTCCCCAAACTAAAGGAGACTCTCTGCTCTACTCTAGACTCAATCCTGCATTCCACACCACTTCCCACTATAAAATTCGTAAACATTTGCACTTATTAAAAAGTTATTCTACTACACATGTATTAAATCACTGCCATCTATGGAAAAGTGCTGTTGGTGCTTAATTGTATCAACTGTTAACTTTCAAAAGAGGTAAAAAGTGCTAGAACAGTGGTTCTCAACCTTCCTAATGCTGCGAGCCTTTAATACAGTTCCTGTGGGAACCCACAGGTTGAGAACCGCTGAGCTGGAAGGAAGGATAGAGGGAAAAAGAAAGGGAAATAGATTTAAAGCTGGAAATGAAAAGGAAACATGGCAAAAAGAAGGATACAATGTCATGCAAAATATAACTAGGATTTTGATATAACAAGAGGAAATTTTAGGGCCATGTGTGTGTGTGAGAGAGAGAGACAGAGAGAGAGAGAGACCAGGCTGTGCTGGATTTAGTAGAGAATTATACATAGCAAGGAAACCCCATTTTTAGGTCCTTAATTGTAATTTTAAACAAAAGTAAGAAATTCTCATGTAGTTCTACTTACATATGCCAAATCATTCAATTTTTGTGATGGTAAGTTTATGTTTGTCTTTTTTTCACTGAATTTCCTTGGAATATAATCATATCAACTGCAAAAATAAAACAAACAAAAAAACGTATACAGTGAAATACCAAAAATATAGCCACACTTCCTTCTTCCTTTTTTTCTTTTCTACATTGGAAGCAGAGCAAAGGCCAGAAGAAGAGAGAGTTTCTGTGCTGATATTCTCCATATGCTGGCTCCAGCTTTTTCACATTAGAATATGACTCCAAGGCCATCTCACCAGGCTGCCCCTTGATCGCTGTAACACCAGCTATCGTAAGTGCCAGTATCAGAGCAAAGCCAGCTTGCACGTGTTTGTCCTTATTGTCCAATTTCTAAACATAGAAAAAAGTGATGGTCCAGTGCTAACAGCCACATGAAAGATACTGCGTATTTCAATGACCTTGATGTGAAGGGATAGAGCTTCTTCGTGTTTACAGGCGCCCCTCTCCTCCCCACGCCACTTTCTTCCCAGCCATTTCACACACTTTTTCTTCCCAGCCTTTTCACACACTTCATATCTAAATATTTACAAATTAAGGAAGACACAGGAGAAATGTTCATGACTGCTGTTTCTGCCACACTGGAGAGGATTCCCTTCGTGACTCGTGCCCACGCGCCTTAGCACAGGAATTCCCATCAGTGATAAGCCCATGAGGGCTTGATAAGCACAGATGAAGAAAGTTCGAAACTTCAGTTTACTTTCAATAAACACGTCTTCATTAAAGGCTGCCTTCTACATGGTAGAACCAGGCATAAATATAAACACAGTAAGAAGATTGCTGTAGGGGAATAGTTCTTCTTCACTGTGCTTTATCACATTTGCAGTCACATAATCAGAGAATTATAGAAGCAGATGGGTCTGAGAAAATAAACGTTTTCTCCAATGCCGTGCAAACGGTGAGCATTGCGACTCAAACTCAGGCCTCCAGAGTCCCAAGGGAGCAGGCCTTTATATGTGCTCGCGACTCTCAAATGTTGGTATACATAAGAACCACCAACAGTGCTCTTTGAAAATGCAAGCTCCTCATCTACAGAGAATCCTGTTTGGCATGTCAGGAGTGGGACGGGGGAATCTGTATTGTGACTGAGCTCGGCAGGTGAGTCAAATGCAATCAGACAAACCCTTCAGGAAAGTGGACTACACCATCTATCTGCATGCTGAAAAGGGCACCAAATTTTGCCCATAGTATTTACATATATTTTTATTCTATCCTGGGTTAGCCTCTCCCTTCACCATCAGGCTCATAATTAAGACCAAGGTGTCAACAAGTAGAAATTATGTTTAGAGAAGTTTCTTTTTAGATCTTTTGCCCATCCTGAGATGGGATCTCTTGTTCTTTTCTTTCAAATACGTTGGAGTTCTCTGTGTATTCCGGTTATTAAGCCCTTGTCAGAGGTATAACTTGCAAATATTCTTTCCCAATCTGAGGGCTGTCTGCTAGCGATTCTTACTGTGTTCTTGGCGGTACAGAAGCTTTTTAGCTTCATCAGATCCCAGTAGTGTATTTTTGATACTGCTTCCATTGCTTTGGGGGTCCTCCTCAGGAAGTATTCACCCAGGCCGATGTTTTCAAGAGCGTTCCCCACACTTTCTTCTAGTATTTTTATAGTTTCATGTCTTAAGTTTAAATCTTTGATCCAGTGAGAGTCTATCTTAGTTAATGGTGAAAGGTGAGGGTCCAGTTTCAGTCTTCTGCAGGTCGCCAGCCAGTTCACCCA
>CAUYRH010172552.1:0-39119 GCA_963574655.1 Perodicticus potto | reverse complement strand
TTTTGGTTGCAGCCGTCGTTGTTTGGCGGGCCCGGGCTGGATTCGAACCCGCCAGCTCAGGTGTACGTGGCTGGCGCCTTAGCCAGTTGAGCCACAGGCACCAAGCCAAAACTGTGACTTTTTCAAACTGGTATTCTTGATGTATCTACTTATCTATACAAACTTGCCTGGGTAAATAGCTTTTTAAAGCAGTATTAATATTTCCCTCCCTCCATCCTTCTTCCCCTTTCCTTCTTCTTTTTTCTAACTTCTTGAATGTTTTCCTCCCTCACGGACACTTTCTTTTAAACAGATGTCCCCGAGTCTTATCTAATCATATAAAAAATCATTCAGCGTGTAAAATGACCCATGCAACAACTGGGCGACGTAAGATTTGTTACATCCGAAAGCCTGGCCTTTGGATCGGTGGCCTTTGGCTGCTCTCTCGGAAGTGCCTTGTGAATGTAGTGCTGGGAGCTTCCTCACAGAGCGGCGACTGTGAGGGGACTGCTGCTCACACGGGCCCTGCCATTCAGGTGTTGTGCAGTCAATTGTTCTATCCCTGGTTCTTCTCTTTCTCCCTCTAGCTCTCTTTCTTTTCTTTTTCCTTTCCTTTCCTTTTTCCCCTATTTGGCTAAAAAAGTGATTCTTAATGACTTATTAAATGAGAAAATTCCCTGGAGAGCTTTGATGCTAATATTGTCCCATCCCTCTGAGAACAGTCAGCTAACTGATCGCTGTGGACGGAAGAACCGATAGAAATGGAAGAGTGGCAGGAGTCTCAGCAATAGGGTTCAAAGACACGTGAGCCTGTCAGCGGGGGGTGGTGGGCGCAGCCCACCCAGAGTCTCTATGAGAGGGACGGGGAACCTTACTAACAGATTACTCATTCTATGTGAAGACATTGCCACACAGGAAAAGTTTGATCCAATAACAACACTTAGGGCCCCCAAATGGAAGGGAGGTTCTGGGCACCTCTCAGGTGGCAGCATCTATTAGCCCAGCCAATTCTTTCCTGCTCCACTGATTGGACTCTGCCTGAGCCTTATCATGACTTATGAGCAGGATCTGTCAGTCACAACAGAACAACCTGTGTGGCCCAGTTAGGACTGGGGGCACGGGCACACTGATTTGGTTGCAGCCATCCAACAATGTATTGTTCTCTACTTCATAAGCCAAAAGCCAATGCCCCAGGTCAGACGTGTTAGCAGTGGTAGGAGGCTGTGGTGTGTGTGGGGACAGCAGTGGCCAAAGGGAGCTGCAGTGTCCAGCAGGTGCAGTACCTGGTGGGTGCCGACGTATATACCGTAGGGGCAGAGGTGTGCTGTAAAGATGAAATGGTGAGATGGCAAAGCCAGTAGGCATGGCATGGTAGGTAACCACGCTTCTGTGTCACCAATTGGGGATGCCTGAACTATGTGGAAGTGAGGGGCTTTGCAGAAGTCTCAACTATCAGAGTGGCAAAACAGTGATATCTGTCCTCTTACTGCAAATGGACTGTGCTCACTACAGTGTGATTTCTGAGGAAACCCAGCCGCAGAGCCGCAGGACACAATAATGCTGCTACGCACCAGCATTTACCTCCTAATCCCATTTCCATCCATCTACTCTTTGAAAAGATAGAAGAATGAATTCTACACGGAGGACATAGGGCACCATTTTGATAAAAAAGAGGATGCATTGTGAAATATGAAGGGAAAAAAGCCAGCAGAATTAAAAAGGTAATTAAGGTAGCAGAAGTGAAAGAAGCTGGTTTTCATATTTCAACAGAGCAAAAAGAGAATTATTCACATACATATATTCACAAGAGGCAGAAACAGAGAGCAAAAATAACCACGAAAACTGACACTGGAAATTAAAGAGGAGGAAAGAGAGTAGCTCATTCTTGTCACCAGACTAGTGTTTTTTTTTTAACCCCCTCAAGCTGAAAAATGATAGTGAATTACATAAGCAAAGATGGAATAAAATTACTGTGAAATAATGCTAACTTTTAGCAGCCTCATTTAAGTGTATCCTCATCATTTGTCAATTCACCCACCAAACAGATGTGCAAGCACGTTAATTTTTTTCTTCTTGTACTATCCCCAGAGAAGGTAATCTTCATTCACGGAAAGCATGTGTTTCTTCCTGCCTTGGTGCATGCTGAGGAGGGTTGTCCTTTCTCTAAATCATCATCTGCTTGCCCATGCAATTTCCATGAGCAAATATGGGTATTTGCACATGCAAATGGAAGGGCATGAAATAATATGTGTTCAGTATTAGTGGGCTCAGCCAGGGTTTGGCTTTTTTTGGAGTTAAAAGCCTGTCAATGTGCAGATTTCTGAGAAAGCTTCATTTATTGAGCACAATTCATGAGCCAAGGCAAGGAGGTGTAATGCCATTAGTTCAATATCCTTTTGTCAAGCACATTGATGGGTTTTTCTTTTTGATTTGGAATTATGGAAGGCTTTAAAGGGTAACATTTTACAAGGATATGGTATAAGTTAACTTTTGGCTCTGAGGTATTTACTAATATGTTGTGGGTTTGAAGGATAGAGTACATCTTTCAATGATGCCTTAAACTCTTTAAAAGTTACATAATTATAAAAAAATGTGAGCTTAGGCATTCGAGTTGTATTGCCAAATAATATTCAAAAAGCAAAAAGTTAAAAAGTTGGCAAAGATAAGTAATTCTACAGAGCCAAGCTTTTTCTCCGAGGACACATCTTATTTTACTGTTTTAGGGAGTCTATTTGGCCTTTTACCAGTTCAGTATTCTAATGCACGTGTCTTACAGCTACACCTACACATTTATCCAGAACTTGAGAAATCTACTAGTTTCTTCTAGTCAGAAATCTTTCAGCCATGAATTAATGAGTGACTTTGGATGCCTCTCACTATTCTAATTTTTTTTTATTTTTTTTGAGACAGTGTCCTACTTTGGGGCTCAGGACAGTGTGCAGGGACATGGTCATAGCTCAGCCCCAGACTCCCAGGCTCAAGAAATCCTTCCGCCTCAATTCCCAAGTAGCCTGGATTACAGGCCCACACCACCACATGTAGCTAATTTTTTTTTTTTTTTTAATAGAGACAGGGTCTCACTATGTTGATGAGGCTGGCCTTAAACTACCGACCTCAAGCAATCTTCCTGCCTTGGCCTCCCAAAGTGCTGGGATTACAGGCATGAGCCACAGTGACAAGCTTCCTTCTCCTCCCCCTCTTTTGTCTATTTTAGAGACAGGGTCTGGCAGTTACCTCTTCTGAAACCTTTTAAAACCACCCTGATCATAGACTTTTAAACTTGAACCTCACTTTTCTTGACACTAACACAAAATCCTAAAATATATTTTTCTTTTTGTATTTCCACAAAGTAATTACCTTAGATAAGCCATTCTGAAGCATCATTTAGGAAATTCTACTTTCTTAATAAATGGTTTCTCATCACTTTTTTTAAATGAAAAGGACTATTTTACAAAGGGAAAAAAGGGGGGGTCTTGCTGGACTTTATGCCAAAGAACTGGTAAGAAGTGAAAAACTAAATCAAACAATTGGAATTTTATTACATACCATGGTGAGGAAGGAGTCAAATAATTTTCACCCTATTATTTATTGTCAGCGGTTTTATAACTTGAGGCAGCCGATTGCATTTTCCAATGAGTCCTGCCCTTCATGTTTGTTTAGAGCCGTGCCATTACCCTCTCAAGTGAAATCAGGTTCTCTTTGCCTTGAATCTGAATAGCTTCTGAGTTGCTTTCAAATGGTAGAATGTGGTGCAAGTGACACTGTGATTTCTGAGGCTGCGTAGCTCTGCCTTGTAGGCGCCGACACTTGCCTTTTGGAATCCTAACCCAATATGTTAAAGGCTGATCATTCTCAGGCTTCTGTGCTATAAGAAAGCCCAGAGACAGGGACAGGTTATATAGAGGGGTTCCTGCCAATAGCCCCAGCTGAGGTCCCAGTTGTGAGCTGGCATTGCCCACCGGGCATGTGAATGAAGAAGCCTCCACATGACTGTAGCCCCCAGTTGTTGATTCACACCCCAACCTTTGAGTCTTCTAGCTGGGAACCCAGACATCACAGAGCAAAAACAAACTATTCCTATGGAGCCCTGTGTGAATTACTGATTCACAGATTCCATACCCATTAACAGAGTAAAATGCATGTGTTTGTTGCTAAATTTTGTGTTACTGGTGGCCCTCTGGATTCTTAAATTCCATGTTGCCTGGTTCAACCAACCACACATTGAAAATATTTGGAAAAAAACAACAAAAGTTGTATTATAAGTGCAACAACTCTTTACATAGCATTTTCATTGCATTAGGTATTATAAGTAATCTGAATTGCAGCAACTATTTACATAGCATTTTCATTGCACTAGGTATTGTAAGTAATCTAAAGGTGATTTGAAGTATCTGGGAGGATGTGTGTAGGTTATATGCCAATACTGTGTGCCATTTTGTATAAGGGATTTGACCATTCACCAATTTGCATATTTGCAAGTGTTCCTGGAAGCAATCTCCCATGGATACCAAGGGACAGCTATAATTTGTTATGCACCAATAGTAACCAGAACTGTCTACAAGTTACTTGAGATAAAACGTTTAAATCCAGTCTGAACGTATCATCTTGTATTGCAGGGTCCATTCGAAATAAGTTGTTGGGCTACTGATTTCTAAAGTCTGGTCATATTTAGTACTTGTCCAGGGAGAAACTTACCAGTGGATTATTTTAAGGTAATATCCTCTATTTAAAAATAAGTTACAGCTAAATAAAGTATATGCAAAAGTCTACTTTTAAAAGATCATTTGTAAAAGATCATATTAATAAACTGCCAGACTTGGGGTTCATTGCACAGAGCTTTCTTGGAGCACAGGTAGTCTGAGCATGGGCAAGAGGCATTTTGCCAGTTCATGTGGATAAGGGTTGAGCTGCTCCCATCTGGCTTTCACTCACCCTTCCTTTTGCTCCTCCCAGTCACTGGCCCCTTATGAGGTGGCTGGTTTATGTGGGGTCCAGCTGTGGGTGATAAAGTGAGAAGTGAAAAGAATTTATGTTAAGCCCCTTATCACACATGTACCTGATCATGGAAAAAGTTCCTTATGTGTGACATGAACATGAACTTTCTGTTTTACTTCATAAGATATGGTTAGAAATAATCAATCCATCCTCTTTACCAAATAGCATAGAAAGGGTAGTGCTTATTGCTGATGAAGTCCAACCAGAAAATGTAATAATAACATTCTAGTATAGTTTACATATATCTAATGGAAAAAAGAAGAATTTTAAGAGAAATAAGTAATTTGGGGTGGAAAGCAGATGTGTACGATAAAGGCATAGGCTCTAGTGAGAAACCCATTCTCAGCAATAGCTCTTGCATTCCCGGCAATTCCCACCTGACCATAGTTAGACGTAGAAGGCTCTGCAGTCCTGAGTACATTATTCATATGTTAGGGGAGAAATGGAGAGGCTGGAGTTATGTAAGCCAGTTACAATTGGAATGGTAGTAAGAGTTACGGCCGCTATCGGAGCTCACAGACTTAAGAATTGTACTAGTGAGGAATCAGTAATGGGAGTATGAGGTTCTGATCCAGTTTTGCATTTTCAAACTTGTGCTCCAAAATAGTGAAACTTTAGGAACTAATTTGGGATGAGTTTTACACTAAATTCTTCTTACTTATATAGAAAACTCTCAGTTTTACAAAAAGGCTTAAATTTTACCTTATTTCTTTCCTCAATATCGTGCAAAGCCTAGTCTGACTCATGATTATCTCTAAATATACCTCCCCAGCGATGGAACTTCCCCAGGACAGACCCTGCTTTCTCCTCCTGCCTGGCTTTGCTGGGAGGGTTGGGTGAGTGAGTCGCAGGGTGCAGGGAGGGGAAGGGTGCGCCTTCCAGTCTTTGCTGGTGCTCGGGTGCCAGGCAGAAGAGTGGTGAACGCTGCTGCAGCAAGCCAGAAAGCAGAACCTGCTCCCTGCCATCTGCAGGAATTTTCTTTTCCTGTCAGGAGCAGGTGGGTTTTGTCAAGATCCCATCACTAAGTGATCACTTCGTGGTCACTAGGATGGCACCCTGGACAGGGACCTGCACTAATTGAGGTTCAATTAATATTCAATGGAATGGACAAATGAAAAGTGTCCTCTAACCTGCTACTCTCCCTTCCCAGAACCTTCTGTATTATCCTCTGGTGGTCTCTGATTTCTCTTCTCAATTTGGGCCTGGAAGCTGATCACACCCAACAAGCAAAGGTAAGGAAAGGTAGTAGCAACAGCAATAGCAGAAATACTGTTTGCAAGGACAGCTAACATTTGCTGAGCAGTTACCATGTCCCGGGTACTGTACTGTTTAACGCAGTCCTCACAACAGCAACCCAATAAATTACACGGGACTCTTTTTCTGCACAGATGAGCAAATGCCTGTTCAGAAAGGTGGAGTTTTCTTGACCTTTCTGGGATGTGAGGAGGACAGTGGGACAACAAATGGAATAGGGCTGTGTGGCCCTAGGACAGGATCTTTTCTCGAGGTACCAGACAGTATTGAAGTGTATTTTATCCCCTCTGATCTTCTTCACTTCCTGTCTGAGATGCATTTGCATAGGAGGCCAGCACAACAAGCTTTCTGGATTCTGCTTTATCAGCGATTCATAGCTCAGTGGTTTCCAAAGTGCGGTCAGGGGGTGTGGGGGTCAGGTGTCCCTGTGACAATTTTAGGAGGTCTGTGAAGTCTCCAAGCAATGTGTCTGCAGAAGCAGAGAAGAAAATCTCATCTTTCATTAAAATAGATAGATGCCTAAGAGATTTGTAAATTTAAAACATTATTTTTCTTACAAAATTTTTGCTTTAGGTTATATCATTTCTTTGGTAACATATATGTGATTGTGTCACCATATAATGAGTCTATTATGTTAAATGACTTAATAAATCATTGTATTTAAAAAGATTCTCAGTTTGAATTTCTAGTACTATAAATATCAATATAAACAAAGCCCTTTTGGTTCCCGAATCAAGACAGTTGAAAATCATTGATACAGTTATTCTCAAATCCAGTTATAGTGTATTTTTGAATACCTATTATGCTCAAGCATGGTGCTAGGTGGAAGAAAAAGGTAAACTGGCATAGGCCCAGCCTTGGAGTAGCTTCAAAGTTTACACGTCATCAACACATAAACATAACTATGGCATACTTAGCACTGCTTTAGCAGAGATACCAAAAAACCCACAAATTCTTCTGAATTGAATTCAATTCAAAATTCCAACCTCGGAAGTATTTTTAACATTCCCATTGAAGACAAGGAGACTGAGGCTCATAGCAGAGGTGATGTGGCCAAAGGTCGGTATAGCAAGTAGGGGACTAATTCAACCCCAGGGTGTGTTTGTGCTATCATAAGAATTTCCTCAACTTTGTTTGTTCATCTTTAGTGTTTTTTGATTTTATGATAAATATAAATCTCAGAATTTGAATTGTAAAAGGAAATTAACACATTTGGAAGCAATTTGTACCGCAAATTGGTGATCCTTATTAAAAGTAAGTTGAATTCTTTGATTTCAATTATGATAAATTATGTTTTGAGGGATGAAAACTTATTTGTTACTTATTTAATATGTTAGTCCTTGAATTTACTATTTACTGGGGTAAAAGAAGGAGCCTATTTCATTGTTAAATCAAATATATCCAGGAATGCCTTAACAGGATTTTCTATGTTTCTACTTGTATTCAATTTCATTAAAATGTAAAAAGAATATGACTCAAAAAGAACCAAGCTCCAAATAAACATATGAATAAATAAAGTAAAATACAATAAATCTACTGGGAAAATTACCCAGTGCCAACTGATATGATTTCACTCTGTGCAAAACCATGTCCATTTCAGATAATACTCAGTGCAATAAATGTGGCTCAGCAGAACTTTTATTCAATAAGGAAACCTTCATAAATACAGACCTTGTGCATTTTACTTGATTTGCCATAGAAGTGCATTTTGTTGAAACATAACTTTAAAAAGCTGATGAAGACATCCCCATATATTCAGAAATACTATTCTTTCCCGTAAAAAGAAAAAGAAAAAGCAACAGCAGCCCGTGAATCCTTTAATCATGAGCATTGAAGATGGTCTGTTCAGAGATTGCAAGGCTGCTGACTCAAGTTAATATTTTCTTGGCTGGCTTCTGTGCTGCTAGCTATCTTGGCACGCGCCTGATGCTGATGTGGAATGACATTTGCACCTGTTGTCGCCATCCTATGTTAATTAGTGTAGTGCCCTAAGTAGTAACCAGGCCATCACATCCAAACAGAAGCCATTAACATATTGCAGCTGTCAGGACTAAGAAAGATACTGGAGCTGGGAGATGTGCACACCCCTGCATACCTTGGCTCAGTTAGCAAAGCTCTCCCAATTGGAGTCACTTGGGAGAGGAAAAGAAGCGTGGGATGTAGCCAGTCAGGAGTGAAAGAATACATTTTACCGCAGGTTTACTTTCATGTATTATGCATAGCCTTCAAGGTCACTGCATGATCATTTATAAGATTTTAATGAGATATCAAAGTGGAAAGAATGGAATATAATTAATGCTGTCTTATTGAAGAGACAGACAGGTGTAAAAAGAGCCTCCAAATATAATGCAATCTTCCAAATTCTAGAGCTAAATGGGAGACCAAAGTATCAAAATCACACTGAGAGAGGGAGGGTTACCATATTGAGATAACACTTCATTACCAAAGGCTTCTCTGTACTTCTTTTCTGCTATGCAACATTTCCAAAAATTAAAGAAGTTTCTGTAAGGGAGTAATGATAGGTAGTTGTGTTAGAATGCACAGATCCTTTCTAAACCCAGAGGAGGTAGATGACCTATTCCAGGACTTCAAGAAGAAGAGTTTCTATTAAGAATGGGTATCTTCTATGAATTATTGGAACAGGGCACACGAGGTCAGCTGTCTTATGCCAGTGAGCATTCCATTCCCCAGAAGGTGTTTTGTTCAACATACAGCCAGGTTTCTTTGAAGTTAGTTTGGTTCTATATATTTTTTCAACTTGTAAAAACTGTACAGCTCATACCAATGCTAGTTAAAATGTAGTCACAGGAAAAAAATCCAGATTGATGAGTACCCAGTTAACTAGAAACTTCACTCAACTAGCTATTTTTTGGCTCTCAACCTAGGAAGAGGCAAATGGAAAGAAATTAAGCAGGCAACAAGAGTTTAATAAAAAGAAAAAAAATACCAAAACGGCTTATGAGATATGTCCTGAGGGTTAATATCCATGCTACTACATTTTCTTAGAACTTTATACACACATTTCTGTTCAGGGAGAACTGATGTTAAAAATAATGATCCCCAGGCCCAAAGGACTTTGAATTCTTTCATGATTCATCAAAGAAAAATAGATCCCATTCAGCACACTGTTCGAACTAAAGCAGGGATGTGGGATATGGTTTAAAAAGATTTTATAGCTAAAAATATTGGGGAGAAAATAACTTTAGTTGATTTCTAACTCTAACATCTAGATGTTTAATACCTAAACATTCAGTTAATTTCATTAAGTCCCAAATTTTGCCTTTTAAATGAAAGTTGCTTAGTGTCAGTATGAATTTCTTTTTAGGTTAATAGTAAAGAAGGAAGAACTCATCTACATTTCTTCTTGCATATTATCTGCTGAAAAGTTGCTTTGTAAAAAATTTTTGTCACCTGGAAAATGTTGGCATCTGTGCTTACCCAATACTTAACAACTTAATCGACTTCAATGTATGCAAACATGTGATGGGGGAATAGGCACAGCCAAATCAGAATGATTGAAAGTATACCACATATTGATTGGCTAAATAATGAAATTTTTCACTGCTTGGTAGCAGTAGTTTTAGAGTTGGAAAGATAAGATCCTTATGTACTTGTAAGGCTGTCGTAAACCAAGAAGAACATTAGCATTTTGAAAAGTCTTTCTTCACTGGTCCTGGGAAAAAAAATGCATCAAAATCATAAACTTACCGATGATCCAGGAATTTTTACATAAATGTCTCAGAATGCTTTCAAAATTGTATTCTCTCTTCTGGTTTAATTACAAAGAAATTAGCCATGCTTGGAAGGTACTTAAACAATTTGATGAAAAGTGGAAAAAAACTTTACTTCTGTAAATATTTTATTATATAGCATTTGGATCTTGAGAAATAACTGGAAATAATGGCCATATATTTTAAATTTTCACCAAGGTGATTGACCTCATATAAACATCTTTAGATAAGCTAATAGCTTGGTTAAACTCAGTGAAAATTTTAATATACATTGGGGTTATGAGAATGTGCTATATTCTTTAGGTGCATCTGTTATGAAAGTAGTTACTAATAAATCTTCTTCAATCCATGGCCACAAATACTAGTACTGCTATTACATTTCCCCCTAGTTATGACTGAACAAAATCTAGTATTGGGGGGAGGTAATCAAATAATCATTTAGTTTAATCAACCATCCTAGACACAGGAGATACAAATAATTTAAAATTCATGAAGAAACCATCTTCCCATTTTTAAAAGGTTAAGTTCCCCTAAGCTATGAAAGAAAAACACCCTCAGAAGACGTGGGGAAGCAGTAAACACTGGTGGCAAGTGACAGGAATTGATCCTCCTTGGCTGTGCCTGTCATGTCTCTAAATTTTATTTCCACCATCTCTAGAATGCTATGAAAAGAGAGAGTGGGCGCTGGACTATGGCCTGAGGGCTTGGAACCTGGGTCTCTGACTTTTTCTCAATTAGGAGGCCTCCCCGCCTGAAGGAGAGACACGTGCCTGACTGGAGCGCGGACAGTTGCAAGGTATTGATTAGCCATAATGTGAAGTCAAATCTGAATAAAAAAGCCTTGTATCGGAGACAGCATGCCCTCCAAGTCAAGGGTCCAGAGATTCTGATGAGCTCTGTTTCCTTTCTGAGAGAGAGAGAGAAAGTTCCATTTCTTATAAAGGCTCTCTTGATAAGAAAGTCCAGCGGACCATCTGTCAAAAAAGCTGAGGCTTCAGATTTGACAGGTACTTGTTAGTTTTTCATCCCAGATCACTCAACATTCAGAGAAGAGAAGAAAAGACGATTGCTAATATTTCTGGGTGCCACAAAACTCAGCCTTGCATTTGTGCTAGGAGGCTTCATCTGTCTTCCTCTATATTAAAGAAAACACACGCCCTACCTGGGGTGGAAAGTCTTTTTCTATAACTCTGGCCTCACTACAACACAGTACATACCACGCTTCCTCATTAAAGTGTTATTTGCACTATAAATGACCAAAATATGCTTTTAGTTGAATTGTGAAACAATACTTCTTTTTCAAATCGTGCCTTTGCATTCTCTTTGTGGATCCTCTATTATGATATTTTTCATTCCAAATGTCCGGGTGCCTTTCACTTCTACCATGTTTTTAGGGGAGTTCTAGGCATCATCTTCCTTGAGGCATTACAGCAGTCACGTGAAATAGAAGGTCCAAGTATCATTATCTTAGTTGAAGAATGAAGAGACAAAGGTATGGTTTGTATATTGACTGTAAGATTGACCAGGGTCATAAAGAGAAAGTTAGAGTCAGGACTAAAATGTAAGCAACCTGTCCTCTAAACTAGCTTTCTAATTCTAGATCCAGGATTAAAACATCCTGACTCATAAATGATCCATTTCCAAAGTAATGCCTGAATGCTGCATTGGTGACATCATTCTAGAACTTCCATACTTTATTTATTTATTTATTCATTTATTTATTTTTTATTATTATTTTTTGACACAGAGTCTCACTATGCCACCCTCAGTAACATAGATCACAGCAACCTCAAACTCTTGGGCTTACATGATTCTCTTGCCTCAGCCTCCCAAGTAGCTAGGACTGCAGGTGCACACCACAACACCCAGCTACTTTTTTTGTTGCAGTTGTCATTGTTGTTTAGCTGGCCCAGGTGAGGTTCAAACCTGCCAGCCTCAGTGTACGTGGCCGATGCCATAACCACTGTGCTACAGGCACCAAGCTGAATTTCCATACTTTCATAACCTGTCTGGCAATTACCATTTTATAGCTAATATTATGAAGGATAGAAACAATGCATTCTGACTCCTGTCTTCACTTTCACATTACTATCAGGACAAAACAGAATCATATGGCTACTGGGAATTTTCCAGTGGTACCTCAATATGACTGTATGTATTCATTTGACCACGTGTTCTTCTGTACTTTAATTTTTCTACGTTTCAGGGCAATGTTTGCCTTAGTCGCTGTTGTATGCCCTTTCGTGCACCACGTCTGACCTTGGGCAGATGTTCAGTAAATATCAGTCACAGAAGTAAACAAACAGGTGAGTGAATAGGAGCAGTAGAGTCCAAAAGGAGTACCATAAGCAGATTGCATACTATTGATAACATTCCCCAGAAATTAACAGAATGCACTCTGTGATGACTGCTGCCTTCATCAAATTTTAGAGAACTTTATTAGAATTCCAGAAACTTTCATCAGACCCTAGGCTCCCCAGTAACAGCAGTCAAGTTCTTGTTCACTTTTGTGTCCCCAACTGCCTGGCACAAAGGAGACACAAAGTAAGTACTTGCTGAAATGACTTTCCCCCTTTTTGATTCTAATATACTTGATAACACTAAAAAGCAGCATGTATTGAGTACGGCAGAAGGCACGGTATATACATAATGTGCATTGTTACTTTTGTTCTCTAATGACCCGGAGAAGTAGGTATAGTTATTAGCTTCATTGCAGAGGTTGAGTAAACTGAAGCTCAGAAAGGTCATATGACTTGCTCAAAGTTGATAAGTGGTGGGGCTGGTATTCTGACCCAAACCAGATTCCAGGGTGAGCCTTCTTAACCACTCTATTAGTCTGCCTCTTGGATACATTGCACTGTTTTCTTTTTGATGAGTAACAGTAGCAAACACTCAGGTAGTACTATGTGCTAGTAATTGTGCTAAACATATTGTGGAGATAGATTAATTGAATCCTCCCATCTCCTTACATCTAATTTAAATTCTATTGTGTTACTCACTGTGTTTTTAAGACAGTGGAGAACATGCCCCAAACCACACAGCCAATAAAAGTGTAAGTAGGAAAGCAACCCAGGCGCTCTGACCCTAATAGCAATGCTTTGAACTACTTTGGAATGGTAGCACTGTCTCTTGATAAAGTTTGAGTAGTAGTTAAGCTTTTCTTTAATCCGTAATAGTCTATAGTACTTAGAATTTCCTTAGCAGGCATAGTCTATATCTTTCATTTTGTACTTTTCTCAAAGTGGGGCAATGATTTTTTAATAGTCCTATCTCTCTTACTAGATTTTAATCTTTAGAAGAAAGATAGCTTTCATTTTTAAATCACAGATCTTTAGTTTAAGAATTAAAGTAGTGATTCAGAGATGGTATACATATAACACAAGCTAACTTATAAAAATGATTTGCATGTGTTCATTTAGTGCAGTTGAAAATTCCTATTTTAAAACCCAGAATATAGAAGGTAGAAGTAAGATGTTGTTAAGTGTGATTAAGAGGCTAAAACTATTTTAGACATATCTGGGTTATTACTTCTCAGAGATTTCTAATGGAATGTAATTTTGGTATTTACCAGCATGAAATTCTAGCGTTAGAAGCGAATTTGTTATTCCCTCCTGACATACGTCTCACTTTAGTAATTAACTATTGGAAATGTGTGTCAAATTCTTTAAAATATGAAGAGAATAGTCGGAAATTAAAGAAGTTTTTTTTTTTTTTTAGTATATATATTTGTGCTTCTTGAAAAGTAGCAAATATATTGCCTGATGTTTAAAAGCATAGGAAATACTTCACAAACACATGTTGAAATATATTTGATATTAGGGTCTCCTTTGTCAGGCAATAATGTCCGACCATTTATGGCTTATAGGAGATACTGACAAAGTCCTCCTGTTTTGCCTGAAACCCCCTATTTGTCTTTATTTACACAAAGCATCTTTTACCACAGCGTTTTGCAAAACTTGTCTTGCCAGACGTTAACTCAATGATAATGCATGGAATGTCAGTACAAATGTCAATTTACATTTGTTTCTATTTGAATTGATACCAAGAAACCCTTTCAAGAGGAAATCTTTGAGTTTTTAAAACTTCCTTGGCTATTGCTAGTTTGACAACCTATAAGACTTGTTGGCTTTGTTGCCTGGTAAAGAGATTCCAGGAGTATCCAAATATAATAAATTTCATATTATGAAATCTATCACATTAGCTCAGTGATTCTCAACGGACAAGGACTTTGTTGCCCAGGGGATATTTGGCAATGTCTGGAGACGTTTTTGATTGTCAGAATTGGGAAGTGCAACTGGTGTGTAATGGGTGAGAGGGCCAGGGCCGCTGCTAGATTTCTCCAGTGGAAAGGATAGCTGCCTACAACAAAGATTTAGGTGGTTCAGAATGTAGCGGTACCATGATTGAGAGACTCGGCCTGACTTAAAGCCTTTGACTCTCTTTCAAAAGGCCAGTGCCCTTGAAATGGGAATACTAATACTTCCAATCATGTCAGTCATTTCTGAAAAGATAAAATCCTCAAATAAGAGGCTGAAGGTGAAAGAAGATAATACTTTTTTCTTTATATACAGCTTCAGTTATAGTCCAGGAAATAAAAAATAAAGATAATATGCATGTAAGAACATTATACAAATATGCAATTGGATAATACCATAGTATAATCAGAAATCAATATAAAAATGTTCAAGACCAGTCAGGTGTTGTTATACGCATTAGTAGTCCCAGCTAGTAAGGAGGCTGAGGCAGGAAAATCACCTGAATCCAGGGGTCTGAGGTTGTTGTGAGCTAGGCTGATGCCATGGTACCCTAGCCTGGGGCAACAGAGTTAGACACTGCCTCAAACAAACAAAATTGAGCAATGTTATGGCTCTTAGCAATCTGACTTGTATCTACCATTCTAAATTTTTCTTCTATGTCTCCTCTTGGTGATTTTTGCTTTCCAACCTAAAAACACTCTATAAACTTGACTGCCTCCACTCTGGTATATATTTCTTATTCCTGCTTGAAATGTATTTTACTTTCATTTCTTCTTATTTATATCAGGGACAGCAAAGAATTTTGCCTTGCAGGCCAACTCTATCCAATTGCAGTGGGTTATTCATGTGTTGAAAGGGTTCTGAGGCTCAGCCTGGGTTCAAATGAAAAGACTCTGTTCTATGCCTAGTATGGGCTGGAAGGAGTTGTGGCTCAATCATAACCAAATATTTTCCATCACACACTTAATGTTTCAGGGCTCAGTCAGTGTATTTTCATGATATCGTCCCTAATTAAATCAGCTGTCCTCTAAATTTCCATAGCATCCATTACCTGTATCTCTCATTTGATATGTAATATGAGGTGCTTATCTTATAGTATCCAGTTTCTACAACTATATTTTAAGTTTGGGGGAAAATGATGGCTCCCAATTTAAAATACCCAATTCTTAGTTTAAGAGTTGACACATGTCATGAGTAGACAAAGAAAAATATAGTTTATATATACAATAAAATACTATTCAGTCTTAGAAAAGAAGGAAATTGTATCATTTGTGACAACATGGATGAATCTGGAAGACATTATGTTAAGTGAAATAATCCAGGCACAGAAACATAAATATCATATGGTCATGCTTATACTATGTGTGGAGAATCTCAAGAACTTAAAATCATAAAAGCAAAAAGCAAAATGATAGTTGCCAGGGGCTAGGAGGAGGAGATTGGGGAGATGTTAGTCAAACAATATAAAATTTCAGTTAGACCGGAGGCATAAATTCAGGAAATCTATTATACAATGAGTTGACTCCAATTAATAACAATATTTTGTATTCTTAACAATTTCTTTTTTTTTTTTTTTTTTTGAGGCAGAGCCTTAAGCTGTCACCCTGGATAGAGTGCTGTGGCATTACAGCTCACAGCAACCTCCAATTCCTGGGCTCAAGCGAGTCTCCTGCCTCTGCCTCCCAAGTAGCTGGTACTACAGGTGCCCGCCACAACACCCGGCCATTTTTTTTTTTTTTTTTTGGTTGGCAGCCGTCATTGTTTGGCGGGCCCGGGCTGGATTTGAACCTGCCAGCTCAGGTGTATGTGGCTGGCGCCTTAGCCCATTGAGCCACAGGCGCCGAGCCAGTATTCTTAACAATTTCTAAGAGAGTAGCTCTTTGTGTTCTCAACAACAAAACAAATACATATGATAACTGCTTGATTTCATCATTGTGGAATGTATACATATTTCAAAACTTCATATTGTACATCATAAATACAGAGGGTGCCAAAATATGTATACCTATTTTAAGGAAGGAAAATTGTATTAACATTCTAATATTCAATTTGACTTCTGCAATTATATGAGGTGGTCAAATATGGCTTATAGTCACCTTTTGTTATTGGTATATGTTGAATATTACAATTTTAATATAGTTTTTTCCTTTCTTAAAATGTGTTTACTTGTTTTTGACATCCTCTACATATACATTCTTTATTTGACAATTAGAAGAAAGAGGTGATGCTTGGCAGCATTGGTCATTAACTCCATTTCCAACGTGGTTGCTTGTATTTGTTTTTCACACACTTTGCTGATGACTGGCCTCAGAATCGCCAGGGAAGCATTGTCAAGAACTTTCTGGGAGCCACAGGGGAGGGAGGCAAGGTGGCTGACTGAAGTCAGCTTTCGGCAGAGGCTCCCATCCAGAGGGAGAAATAACGGCCAGAAATAACCCAATAAAGCAGATGATCAGGAGCTGAGCTAAGAGAGAGGATCAATAGGTTCCACATCACCCCTGCTGAGACAAGCTGGGACTCCAAGGAAACAAATTTCAGGTACAAAACCCATCCCAAAGAGGATGGGAATCCTTTCCCTCTTCCCTCCCCAGGACAGAGGCTTGAGGTGAGTAGAGAACAGAATACCTTTTGTTTCACCAAAGGGGAGAGAACGACTGAGGGCCAGGACGCCCTACATGGAGAGCTACCATTGCAGGCCCAGGCAGTCTCTTGACCTAATATTCTTCCAACCTCCCAAAGTTGATTTAATATTCTCCCTACCTTCCTGAACTCCCAATCCACCCCTCCCCCCTCTCCTGGCAGCCTGGAAGACTACCTCCTGCAAAATCCAGAGCTTTTGGCAGATTTTTGCTAGGGCAGGGCACCTCATGAGCTGTGGGACAGTTGCACTGAAACTATAACTTTAATAGAGACAGGGAATCACAAGGGGAGAGAAACTTGCCCCATCTTTTTTTTATTATTAAATCATAGCTGCGTACATTAGTGCAATCAAGGGGTACAATGTGCTGGTTTCATATACAATCTGAAATGTTTTCGTCAAAGTGTTTAACATACCCTTCATGGCATTTTCTTAGTTATTGTATGAAGACATTTGTATTCTGCATTTACTAAGTTTCTCCTGTACCGTTCTAAGATGCACTGTAGGTGTGGCTGCACCAATTACCCTCCCTCCACTCAACCTCCCCCTTCTCCTCCTCTCCCTTGCCCCTTTCCCATATTCTTGTGCTGTAATTGGGTTATAGCCTTCATCTGAAAGCTATAAAATAGCTTCAGACTTGCCCCATGTCGAAAAGAGCATTGTTCGGTCCTGCACTACTGACCACTGGCACCACAGGCCACTGGCTCCCTAGCTTGGCAGCCTGCAGTGGGCTGCTTGGCTCCCCACCAGGCTCCTGCAATCCATGGAAGTGGCCAGTGACTGCCACCTGGCTCCTGCAACCTCTGGCCTGGGGCTGGTGATTCCACCCTTCAGCTCCCCACCCAGCTTCTTTGGCCAGGGATCAGCAGCTCTGCCTTCCAGTTCTCTGCCTGGCTCCTGTGACCTGCACACAGAAGTACCCCAGACCCATGGCACCACCCCCAACAGTGGCCGTGCCACTCTTGACACCTCTCTTGGCCACTCTTGACAGTAAGGGAAGCTCCACTGTCCCTCCACTGGGGTGAAATTGAGCTACCAGTGGCCCCCCTCTGCCTAGATGCTGAAGACCTTTTAAACTCTCCCACCTAATTGGTGTTTGTGTTGACCTGGATGATTGGTTTGGAACTCTTCACCTGGGCCAATCACCTGGAGACCCACCAAGGTTGCACCCTGGTTGTGTTGTTTTAGGAATGTGGGGTTCTCCTCTTCCAGTTGTCACCTGTGAGAGGGTGGGGTGTCTTAGTTGCTTATATATCTCCACAGCTGAGATTTCAGCCCAAAGCCACTGATTCACTAGGATTGCACAGACACTAGCTGAATACTGGTCAGTGCCATCTAGCCCCACCACACTAAGCAGGTGACCAGAGTTTCAGGCAGTAGTTCTGAATGAGACCTTTGTAAAGCTCTAAGGAAAAAGCCACAATCACCAGTCCTAGTTCTTTGGTAAGGGGCTGTTAGTTACAACTCCAGGAGCCCTCAATTCAATTTCATCTTGCCAGCTTCTCTAGTCAAATGGTGAAAATAATCATGGGGTGGAATGAGTGGAAAAACTCTGGCAACATGAATGATCAGAGTAGATTAACTCCCCCAAGGAATGACAAAGGAGACACAACAGAAGATCCCATTCATAAACAAATGGCTGAGATGTCAGAAATCGAATTCTGAATTTGTATTGCAAATAAGATTAACAGAATAGAGGTAAAGATGGAATTAGAAATTCAAGTAGCAATTTAAAAGTTGTCTCAAGAATTCAATGAATTCAAATACAAAATCATCAAAGATTTTGACATATTGAGGCAAGAACTTGCAGCCCTCAAAGATTGGAGAAATGCAGTAGAATCCCTCAGTAACAGAAGGGAGCAGGCAGAAGAAAGGATCTCTGACACTGAAGACAAAGCTTTTGAATGCTCCCAAAAGCTCAAAGAGGAAAAGAAGTGGAAAGCAAAAATGGATCATCCTTCTCATCAGCCCATGGAACATCCACCAAAATTGATCACATCTTATGTCACAAGTCTAATGTCAGCAAATTTAAAAGTATAGAAATTATTCCTTGTATTTTCTCGGATCACCATGCAATAAAAGTTGAACTCACCAATAACTGGTATCTGCATATTCATACAAAGACATGGAAACTAAATAACCTTATGCTGAATGATAGCTGGATCATAGATGAGATTAAGAAGGAAATTGACAAATATTTGAACAAAACAATAATGAAGACATGAATTATTAGATCCTATGGGATACTGCAAAGATGGTTTACGAGGGAAATTTATAGCATTGCAAGCCTTCTTCAAGACAATGTAAAGAGAGGAAGTCAACAACATAATGAGAAATCTTAAGCAACTGGAAAAGAAAGAACATTCCAATCCCAAACCCAGCAGAAGAAAAGAAAAACTAAAATTAGAGAAGAATTAAATGAAATTGAAAAAAAAACATTATTCAAAAGATCAATGAATGAAAAAATTGTTTTTTTGAAAAATTCAACAAAATTGATAAACCTGTGGCCAACCTAACCAAAAATAGAAAATTAAAGTCCATAATATCATCAATCAGGAATGACAAATGTGAAATAACAACAGATAGCTCAGAAAAAATCCTTAATGCATACTACAAAGAACTTTATTCTCAGAAATATGAAAATCTGAAAGAAATTGACCAATACTTGGAAGCATACCAACTTCCTAGACTTAATCAGAAAGAACTGGAAATGCTGAACAGACCTGTATCAAGTACCATTCAAAAGAATCAACTATACGAAATATCCCAAAAAAGAAGAGTCAGGGACAAGATGGCTTCACATCAGAATTCTAGCAAACCTTTAAAGAGGAACTAGTACCTATATTACTTAACCTTTTCCAAAACATCGAAAAAGAAGGAATACCTCCCAACACATTCTATGAAGAAAATATCACCCTGATCCCCAAACCAGGAAAAGACCCAACAAGAAAAGAAAACTATAGACCAATATCTTCAATGAACATAGATGCAAAAATATTCAATAAGATCCTAGCAAACAGAATCCAGCAACACATCAAATGAATTATACACCATGACCAAGTAGGTTTTATCCCAGGGTCTCAAAGTTGGTTCAGTATATGTAAATCTATAAATATAATACATCACATAAACAAACTAAAAAAACAAAGAGCATATGATACTCTTACTAGATGCAGAAAAAGCTTTTGACAATATCCAGCATCCTTTCATGATCAGAACACTTAAGAAAATAGGTATAGAAGGGACTTTTCTTAAACTGATAGAGGCCATCTACAGCAAACCCACAGCCAATATCATATCAAATGGAGTAAAACTGAAAACATTTCCACTCAGATTAGGAACCAGACAAGGTTGCCCATTGTCTCCACTGCTTTTTAAGATTGTAATGGAAGTCTTAGCCATCACAATCAGGCAGGAGAAGGCGATCAAGGGTATACCAATAGGGTCAGAGGAGATCAAACTCTCACTCTTCACAGATGATAATGATTTTATACTACAAAACTCTTAGAAGTGATTAAGGAATACAGTAGCATCTCAGGATACAAAATCAATACTCACAAATCAGTAGCTTGTATATATACCAATAATAGTTAAGCCAAAAAAACAGTCGAGGACTCTATTTTGTTCACAATAGTGCCAAAGAAGATGAAATATTTGGATGTGAAAGATCTCTATAAAGAGAATTATGAAACTCTGAGACATGAAATAGCTAAAGATGTTAACAAATGGAAAAACATACCATGCTCATGGCTAGGAAGAATCAACATTGTTAAAATGTCCATATTACCCAAAGCAATTTACAAATTTAATGTAATCCCTATCAAAGCACCACCGCCATACTTTAAAGATCTGGAAAAAATGGTACTTTGTTTTATATGCAACCAGAAAAAAACCTTAAATAGTCAATACATTACTCAAAAATAAAAACAAATCAGGAGGGATCATGCTACCAGACATGAGACTGTACTATAAATTGATAGTGATCAAAACAGCATGGTACTGGCACAAAAACAGAGAGGTAGATGTTTGGAACAGAATTGAGAACCAAAGGATAAATACAGACAGTTATTGTCATTTGATCTTTGATAAGCCTATCAAAAATATAAATTGGGGGAAAGATTCCCTATTTAACAAATGGTTCTGGAAGAATTGGCTGGCGACTTGTAGAAGACTGAAACTGGACCCACACCTTTCACCATTAACAAAAATTAACTCTCACTGGATAAAAGATTTAAATTTAAGACATGAAACTATAAACATTCTTGGAGAGAGTACAGGAGAATAACTTGAAGAAATTGGCCTGGGAGAATACTTTATGAGGAGGACCCCCTGAGCAATTCAAGTAACACCAAAAATACATTCCTGGGATCTTACCAAACTAAAATCTTTTGCACAGCCAAGAATACAGTAAGTGAAGCAAGCAGACAGCCCTCAGAATGGGAGAGAATATTTGCAGGTTATGCTTCTGAAAAAAGTCTGATAACCAGAATCCATTGAGAACTCAAACTCATTAATAAGGATGAACAAGTAATTCCATTTCATTGTGGGCAAGGGACTTGAACAGAAGCTTCTCTGAACATGATAGGTGCATGGCCTACAGACACATGAAAAAATGCTCATCATCTTTAAGCATCAGAGAAATGCAAATCAAAAGCACTTTGAGATATCATCTAACTCCCATAAGAGTGGCTCATATCACAAAATCCCAAAACTATAGATGTTGGCATGGATGTGGAGAAAAGGGAACACTTCTGCACTGCTAGTGGGAGTGCAAGCTAATACGTCCCTTTTGGAAAGAACTATAGAGAATACTCAGGCATCTAAAAGTATACCTGTCATTTGATCCTGCAATTCCCCTACTAGGTGTATATCCAAAAGACCAAAAATCACTTTATAACAAATATATTTGCACTAGATTGTTCACTGCAGCTCAATTCATAATAGCCAAGTCATGGAAGAAGCCCAAGTGCCCATCGACCCATGAATGGATTAATAAATTGTGACATTGTGCAGCCTTAAAAAAGATGGAGACTTCATTTCTTTTACATTTACATGGATGGAGCTGGAACATATCCTACTGAGTAAAGTATCTCAAGAATGGAAGAAAAAATATCCAGTGTGCTTAGTACTATTATGAAATGAATTAATAATCACTCACACTTTCATATGAAGAATAGATCACAAATATGGCCAGAGATGAAGGAGGGACGAGGGGGGATGGGAGGGGAGGGTGGAGGTCAGATGGAGGGAGTGTGAATGGTGGGATCACACCTATGGTGCATAATGCAAGGGTACATGTTGGATCTATTAGTATAGAGTATAAATGTCTTAACAATAATTAAGTAAATGAGATGAGGGATATATTAACCAGTGTGATGTAAGCATTCATAATTATATATGAAATCAGCACATTGTACCCCATAAATGCATTAATGTATACATGATTTATGTGTTTATGATTTAATTAAAAAATAAATAAATAAATAAAAGAACTTTTTTTGGTGCAGGACACAACTACAAGTGATATTCTGCCTAAAAAAGTCAAATGTTAGTGACCTGGTGGTTTGTACCCTCACATTAACCTGAAATATAAATAAATAAATAAATATAAAAATAAAAACAAAGCCAAAAAGAAATACATCATTGGCTGTATCCAATTTTACTGACCTAAAATATCCACACATAGTGCTTGGGTTTATACACAAGTGACTTATGCTCAATCCCTAGTTTAGAATCAAGCCAATGGGATTGAAGACATTTTTTCCTTTCAATTTCCAGTTTCCTTTTCCTATGCCATTGATGTTACTTTTTTAAAAAAATTACTAATTTATTATTTAAAGACAGAGTCAAACTCTATCTTCCAGGTTGGAGTGCAGTGGTATGTTTATCGCTCACTGTAGACTTGAACTCCTGGGCTCACGGGATCCTCCTGCCTCAGTCTCCCAGTTGCTAAGACTATAGGCACGTGCCACCATGCCTGGCTAATTTTTCTATTCTTTTATAGAGTTAAGATCTCACTATTTCACCCAGGTTGGTCTTGAATGCATGGTCTCAAGTAGTCCTCCCACCTCAGGCTCTTAAAGTGCTGGGATTACAGGCATGAGTCACTGGGCTTGGCCCTGTTTTTAAATTATTCCTTCTGAAATGCTTTCCACATCTTGTCATTGTCTTTAAAACTCCAACTGTCCTTTCCAAATCAAGCTCAGAGGCTGTCTTTGCTGTGAGCCTTCCATTGTTTATTCAAGGTGAAACACTTTAAATTTACTTTTTCTGAATTTTTCTAGCCTTTCAGGGGTGCTTAGGACTCCTATAGAGTGTTGATTTGTTTGCACATTCTACTTTTTGATCTGTGATCTTATACAAAGTGATTAAAAATTTTAATTGGATTAATTTAGTGTTGTATATTTTCTTTTTTTACTGTTGTGCTAAATAGAAAAGCTAATTTTATAAAGGTGATCATTGATAGAACATTTTAAATCTCTTTTATTTGTTAAAAGCAATTGAAAACTCTTCATATTATTTAATTTTTGATTCAGATGAACATGTTGAATTATGCCCTTGTGTAATCATTTTATTATTTTGTGTTTTCCATTTTACTTTATT
Source organism: Perodicticus potto (assembly GCA_963574655.1). Lineage (NCBI taxonomy): Eukaryota > Metazoa > Chordata > Mammalia > Primates > Lorisidae > Perodicticus > Perodicticus potto. Next base: position 15,663 of record CAUYRH010172552.1, on the reverse strand, counting down.
CCACGTTTTGTTCTAGGCTCAAAAGATACAAGCATAAAATGGAATTCTTGAAAGAACTTTATAAACCAATAGGGAAAATGTGATTAAGTGGTGATTTGATGGCTCTTGTGTGGGGTAGAGTGGGAATAAAGAATGGAGGGGTTGATTCATTTTGAGAGGAAAGAGGTTTAACAAAAGCTTCATGGAGAACATAACACTGTGAGTTTTAGTACATTTCAATGTTGTGAACAGCCATTCCTCTAGATTACTTATAATACCAGATGCAGTGCCTACACGTCACTTCATTTGTATTCAATGTAGTAGTTGTCACATGGAAAATTTGAGTTTTGCTTTTCAGAATTTGGTGGAATTTTTCTCTCAAATATTTTAAATCTACAGTTGGTTGAATCTATGAATGCAGAACTCGTGTGTATGGAAGGTGGACCCTATGATACTGAAATGCGGTTCAGGAATTGTCCAAGGTTCTGAGAAGACAGAGTTAAACAAGCTATGAGTGGTAGATTATGAAGAGATTACAAAGTAAATATTAAAGCACAGGGGATGGTCTGAGGGTGGGGAATGCTGAGGGATGGGGAAATGCATCCCAAGCAGAAGGAATAGTGTTGGGCAAAGGCATGATTGTATCAAAGAGAGATCCATCTGCATCTTTAAAAGAGGCACAAATGGCAACATAGGATGGTTACCACTAGAACATAAGATGTTAGGTTGTCTGATGATAAAGGGAGCTGTAAAAGCAGCCAGAGATTAACTCAGGAAAAGTTTTATAGAACATACAGTAGAGTTGGGATTTGGTCTCATGGGCAGTAAGAAAATAGTGAAGAGCTTTAATGGGTGAGAACATGATTGGATATGTGTCTTAAAAAAGTCACTCTGGTGGCTTTGAATAATTCAGTTTACTAGTTTTTCTGGTAGAATTTGAGAAAGTCTAATGTTCCAGTGTACTCTCTTGAAGAAAAGTGGGACTGTTCCCCAGAAAACATTTCTTTTACACTAACTATAATGATTATGCTTGAAGAACATAGACAGGAATTGAACCTTAAAAAACAGGCTTGGAAAGTGTACTTCAGTTTAATAGTATATTGTGTAAGTATGTTTTAGTAAAGGATACTATATATATATATATATATACATATAAAGATATAATATATACAAATAATACATATATATGTCTATACATATGTATCTGTATCTATATGTATGTGTAAATTTACATATATATGCAAGTATATATGCATGTATTATTTATTCAGACATTTTTCTACTAAGTAAAAGTGATTAGGAAACATATATTCAGTATTGTACCACAGACTCTGAAGGCAATTGTCAGAAAATTTTCTTTTAACAACTTCACATTCTCATTGGACAATAAATTTCATTGCCATAATATAGAATTATACAAATGCTGTTTAATAAAATACAAACACAAATATAGCACTTAAATTTTGGAAATATTGCATGTTCTCATTCATACGTGAGCGCTAACAAAAAATTGAACTCATGGAGATAGAGAGTGGAATGATGGTTACTAGAGACTGGAAAGGGTAGTGGGAGGGAGGGTGGAGAGGAGATTGTGAATGGGTACAAAAATACAGTTAGACAAAATAAATAAAGTCTAGGGTTTGGTAGGTCAATGGAGTTTCTGTAATTGACAATAATTTATTATATCTTTCAAAATAACTAAGAGGAAAATCAGAATGTTCCTAAAACAAAGAAATGATAAATACTTGAGGTAATGGATGCCCAGTTACCCTAATTTGATCAAAACACAGTGTGAGTTTGTACCAAATTTTTACATGTTTCCCCCAAATATGTACAACTATTATGTACCCATAATAATTAAAAATAAAAAACTAAAGAAAATAAATGCCTTGAGATCTTGAATTCTGTGGAAGTGTAGATCTATTACTGTATGTCCATATATATGTATATATATATATATATATATATATATATATATGTATACACACACACACACATATACACACATCATATCTGCCACAATGGCACGAATGTGTGTGTGGGGGGTGTGAATGTGCGCATATGTAAAATGGACTGTGTGACCACCAGGTCATAGCTCCGTGCTACTACTCTTCTCATCTCAATAAATTCTTAAATTGCTAAAGATAACTCATAACTGATTTCTTGCTTCTTCTATCATATCTTCTTCTGAAACTGTGGCAGGTCCTTTCAACTCTGTAGCTAAAGCATGTCCTGAATCCCTACCTTTTTTTTTCATTTTAATCACTTCCACACTAGTTTAAGACAGCATGAGTTTAGTAGTGCCAGGATTATTGCTGTGGTCTCCTAACTGGCTCCTCATACCCACTCTTTTATTTTTAATTTTTTTTGTAGAAATGGGGTTTTGTTATGCTGCCCAGGCTGGTCTCTTAACTCCTGCCTTCAAGTGATTCTCCCACCTTGGCCTCCTAAAGTTCTGGGATTACAGGTATACACCAGCATAATCAGCCCTCATGGCCACTTTCAACCACACCTCCTCTGCATAATTAATTCTCCACAAGGTGGGCAGAAATATCCTTTTTAGAAAAGGAAATAATAGTAAAATCCACAACCTTGATGGAAAACTTCTTAGGCTTTCAGTTACACTTAATTGCAATAAAATCCAGATTATTTTGGCTTCTGCCCTCTTGGCACCATCTCTGTGGGTTTTCCTTTCACTTTACTGATTGCTCCTCCCAAGCCTCCGTGTCTTTTCTCTGTGCTATGTCTTGTCACACTATCTATCCCTCAAAAATGCTAAACTCACAAGGTCCTGGCGCCTTCTCCTTGGCCTCCTCCTGCATGGAGTGTGTCTTCTTAGGTCTTTCATGGAAGCTTGCTTCTTACAGTAAATATCACCATCTCTGACACAGGCCTTTCCTATCCACCTAATATAGTAAAATTCTATTCTCTTCATAGAAATTTTCTGATTTTTTGGGTCTAATTATTTCTAATCCCCCCTTTCTTCACTAGAAGAAAACCCTAGGAGAGAAGGAATTTTTATGTGCCTTTATTTATTTATTTATTAAATCATAGCTGCGTACATTAGTGCAATCATGGGGTACAATGTGCTGGCTTCGTATACAATCTGAAACATTTTCATCAAACTGTTTAACATAGCCTTCATGGCACTTTCCTAGTTTATGTGTCTTTTCAACATAGTACTCTGTCATAGGAAACAGGGCATGGCACATAGTAGGTGCTTAGTAAATGTTGATTAAATATTGTTGAATAGCCATTGGAGTATTGATGGTATTTGACAATAAAAACACAAATTAACCTCTTTGGGGAGGACCATGAAGTGATCCGTTGGCCATTTCCTAATTAAGATTCCAGACTTTCAGCCTCCTAGATAGCAGGAGAAACCCATTAGAGCAGTCACAGTTATGATCTCTTTGCCCCTGGGTCATGGTGCTGTAGAGAATAGGCTTAAGCTAAGATTTTCCACCTATGCTCCTGCTAATGGAATGTAGGATTTGATGTAGAAACTAAGCTTCAGATAACCACCAATTTTTTTGCCACTCATAAGGCTTTTCAAAATTATTAGAGAACTGGGAGATAGATGAAAAGAGAAGTGAGGAACATTTATTTTATTACTTATGAAACTCGTGGGCTACTCTGAGCTACTTGGGCTAATGTAGCTACTCTCATGAAATACAGCATCTGCCCTCCTCCCCATCTATTCTAAGTGAAAGTTGGGCCACATTTGGCATCAAAAATTTTCAGCATCTGGAACTATGATCCTTGTAAAGTTCATGAAGGTACATGGTAATGCACAAATGTATAGTACAAATATAAAGTAATTATGAGATTGGTGATTGCAGGTATACCAAAACCCTCTCAATAGCCAATGAAGGGAGTGGTAGATAAAATGGTGTACTTGTTTTCCTTCATTAAGGAAACTGACATAGATCTCATACAAACAGGAGCTTCACTTAATGTTGTTTGAGTTTCCTTTTTCTTTGCAGCAATCATAAAATCTTAGGGTAGGCCATGTGTATTTAATGCTGATCTTAAAAACTGTAAGTCAATTTCTTCACCCATGCTCTTCACCCCAGAGTCTATTTCTCCAAAAAACATACACAAATGACTGACATATATTTAAAAGGCGTTCAATATCACTAACCTTCAAGGGAATGCAAATCAAAACTACGTCTGTTAGAATGACTGTTATCAAAAACAAAAAGAAAAGAAACCAAACAAAAGCTAACTGTCATAAAAGATATGGAGAAATTGGAACACTTATACACTGTCAGTGGAGATGTACAATAGTGCGGCCACTATGGAAAACAGCAGGGAGGTTCCTCTAAAAATTAAAAATACTATGTTACCCAACAATCCCACTTCTGGGTATATATTCAAAAGAATTGAAATCAGGATCTCAAAAGATATTTGTATTTCCTTCCTCATTGAAGCATTGTTCATGATAGCCAAGATGCGGAAGCAACTCAAATTTTCATCCTTAAATGAATGAATAAAAAATATGGCATATACATACACTAGAATATTATTCCACCTTAAAAAAAAGGAAATCTGACATTCATAGCAACATGATTGAACCTAGTGAAAAAAGACAATCACAGAAAGACAAATGCTGTATGATTCTAGGTATGTGAGGCAACTAAAGTACTCAAACTCACAGGAGCAGAATAGAAAAGAATGGTCGCTGCCCGGGTGTGGGAGGGGGAGGAGAAATGGGGAATTGTTCCTCAAGAGAATAAAGTTCTCCTAGTTAAGTTTTAGAGATCTGCTGTTCAAAATAGTACCTACAACAATAATAACAATATAGCACTAGGCACTTTAAAATATGCTGAGATTTCACAGATAGATTTCATGTTATGTGTTTTCACGTAAACAAACAAAAAATAAATCCATGAAAGTACACAAGTGAATTTTGGAGGTGATAGATTTACGTAGTACTTTCACCATAGTGATACTACCATGGGTGTATGCATATGTTTAAACTCATCAAGTTGTACTCATTAAATGTGTGCAATTTGGGGTATATCATTTATACCTCAATAAAGCTTAAAAAGCAAAATAAAAAATGTATTGCTTCTGAGGTAATTAGAGCTTATAGGCTAAATTAATATACTAAGCCTTCTTAGCATCAGAACTACTGCTAAGAAAAGAAAACAGGAATGTTTTCGTGCCAGTACCAAGTTTCCTGACAGGGCTGGATAAGGACACTTTCTCCAAGAGGCATACACTATAAAATTTTCAGCATAAGGAAAATGAATGGTCTCAATATATGAGGTTTTGGAGTTTCCCTGTCTTTAGATACTAGAAAACCTGCTGCCTCCACAGTTTCCACACCTTTTCCTCAGCAAAATGTTACACAATTGTGCTGAGGATTCTTGTGGCCTCTAATGGCCAGCTAATGGACCACAATAAAAGTTATGGGTCCCCAGCTGGTGTGAAGCCCGTAATGGTTGGAAAGATCCATTATTTGACCATTATGATCCACAGAAAAGGGAGACAATTGTCAACGAAAAGAAAAAAAATGTCATTATGAGTATTTCTTTTGAGAAAAAATTTTCGAATTCTCCAAAGAGTGGGTGGCAAGATTCCTACATATACGAGTTTCTCTATGCCTATCCTGCATGTGTTTTTAGAAAGCTTTCAATGCATAAATGCATTATGTCAACCCAAGCTGATGGATTGTAATTTGGCTTCACACTGGATTTCAAAGTCATTCATTACAATTTTCAGCATTTTAAAAAGAAATAAGATAACAACAGTAAGAGAAAAGATAAGAATAGATTTGGTTCAGGTTAAATGTCTGAATGATTCTCCCCTCTCCCCAATCTGAGTATGTCCTACAACACAACATACAACAGTTTGAACATCATCATATATTCTGGGTACCTGTCTCCAGCTTTAGAAAGAGCCAAGACCCTTTCAATTACAAGGGTGGTGAGTTATTATTCCAGTGTCTTAGTAATATTTCTTTAGAAATCAATAAGTACATCTTAGCCATTTCATTTAGCCTTTAGGGACTCTTGATATTTTAGTTGTGTTTTCTAGTGAACATAATGGTAACATGATCTCAATATCCTTTTAAAAAAATTCAATGCATGTAATTTTTTTCTCTTGTCCCTCTTAATTTTGGATGAAACTAGAATCAAAGTAGAGTATTCCATTATCTAACATGTGCGTATTTGGGATGGGGCCAGGGTTGCAGGGGAAATGGACATGACAAGTCATGCTTTGTGCATCTTAGGATCTATTAAAATTTTAAAATTGTCTCTCTAGTGACTGAGAAAATTATCTACTTGAGACTCTTCCATACTGAAAGAAAGAACGGCCCTGATGTTAAGGTGGCTCCATGTTTTTAGGCAGTTACATATTTAGCCTCAATTAGCTGATTAAAGTATTTAATACAGTTTATTTGGAAATTTAAATATCCTATTTTAAAATGGATATTTATCTAGCATAAATAAATGATGCAGCAAATATTTTTAGGACCTTTTATACTTAAACTTACATGAATCTTCTTTTTGTATTACATAAAAAAATGAGCTTTATTTCTTAAAGAACTTGAATGTTATTTCAAAGATATCCAAGACACTTACAATTAACTTTACAGTTGAATTCTTCATATTTCATGGAATTGGTTGTGTTTAAATAACATTTTTTCTAATATATTTATTGATTGATGATTTAAAAATACAGTGTATTTCTTTTTAGAATGAGGTGATAAAATTACTTTATAATTATTTTGAATTAAAAAAATAAAAAGTACTTCTTTTACATTAAAATTGTAATGGATTTTCATCATTTTATGTTTGCAAAGTTAAATTTTAGCTCCACAATATCACTGTTGTCTTTCATGGTTAGAGGGCAAGAGGCTCATTCATTGTTTTGGACATATAATAAAGAAGGATGACCAAATGTTAAGTACTTGAATGGGACAACATATTTGGAATAGTAAAACAATACTACCAGTTTAATTTTTATTGATTTTTTCAGAATCCAACTCTATTTATAAATATCAGTTGTTATCATGGGTATTGTATTAAAGAATCAGAAGCACTAAATGATAGAGATTCTGGTTTCTAGTATGGTATGAAGCAAAATCTTAATTTTTCATGTAAATCTGAAAAAATATACCTTTTAAGAGTAGTCCACGACTACTACTCTACTAAAATATAGTCCATCCATATTTGAGCTTATCATAAGAGTTCAGATTTATAAAGTCAAAAAGAGGTAGTTCTTCTCTGGAGCAACTGCTTTGAGTTATCGTGGCCACCCTGGAGCCTGTGGACTGTGAATTGTGAAATTGATTATGCTTTCTTTCCCCTTTCTTTTGGCTGCCTGAAAGCTTGTAGCCATGTTTATGGCTAGATTTGAACTAATGGGTGTGGTTTTCGTGTATCATTAAATGGCAGTCTCAATTATTTTTGAAACAAGGCATTGTCTTCAGAACTTATGGTTCAAGCCTGTCGTTCTCAACTCTTGTATCCCCAGCGCATAGTACTCACAAACACAGAAGCAGGGAGCAGGGGTTGGGGGAGAGATCAAAATAAAAAGTCTTTGTGTGTATTGAAACCATAAAACTGTACTGTCCCCATTGCTAGCCACCAGCCACATGTGATTAGAGTCCCTGAAAAGTGATTAGCCCAAATTGGATGTGCTGTAAGTGTAAATGCACAAAAGTACTTCAAAAACTTAGTATGAAAAAGTAATGCAACTATCTTATGAATAATTTTTGCAGTGACTATAGGTTAAAATGATATATTTTGAATACATTGAGTTAAATAAAAGATTTTATTAAAGTTAATTTTACCTGTTTTTTATTTACTAAAAGTGGCTACCAGAACATCCGAATTTCCATGTGTGACTCACATTTATGACTTGCATTATATTTCTCTTGGACGGCACTATTCTGTAACATCACAATAGGCTGGAGCTGCCTTAAATTTTTAGAGCAAGTTTTCCTGTGACCTCTTACCTTTTCCCTGTGTTAGTTATAGAAAAAGCTTATCTATAACAAAATGGAAATTAGAAGGTCCCCTCTTCTCCTCTCCCACAATTCTTAGACTTGTTTCATCTTGATGATTATAACTGTTAATATAATCGCAAAAACTGTTCTTCCAAAGAAAGTATCCAGCCATGTACTGTGAAAAATAGGGACATACATGGCTGGATACTTTCCAGACAGCCCTTGTATGTTCAGCTCTAAAGGATTTAATCACTTGGTATTCATACATTAGGAAGAATTGTGTCTCTCTTAGTGCACATATACACCTTTAGTTTCATATACTTAATACATACAAGTTCATGAGTTATCTATCTCTACCATAAATTAGCAGTAGAGTACATAAAATTGTCCTTTTTTCTAGAGAATAAACAAGCTGAGGATACTGTCTTCTATATAATTTTTCTTAGCTTTACTAAAGTTTGGTTAGGATGCTCCTGCAGAAAATTGCAGATGGTTAAATTTTTGAAACTTAAAAATATTATGTATGAGTGTTTTCTGATTTGGAAATTTGAATCGATATCTACAGAAATTTTACCTGATTGCAAATTGAATATATTTGCACTGACTTTGAGGCCATATTTGCCAATGTATTGTTGTGGAGTACTAAATACTAACACAACATGTTGGACTCTGTAATCTGGCCTTCCTCCTGAGCTTCAATCATTTTATTTGCTCAGCCATTTAAATATGAGTGACTATTTATAAATAACTATTTCAGTGACTATTTAAGCATGGATAATTGAACATGTGTCAATGTAATTTATTTCCATATTTTACCTTGGGGCCCTACTCTTTCTCTCCTGGCTCCTACAAATGACAGTGAAAGCAATTCCCTGTGGAAGAAGGTGAAACGAAAGGCCTTTCATCTTCCCCATAAAGTCCATTGCCAATGTCAGTGTATAAAATTATCCTCACTAATGCAGTTCTTTGGGGTTAAGTCCTTGTGTTCAGAAGGCCCAGGTAAATTGTTCCTGTTAGAGAGTGATGCCACTATCGTTGGTCTTGGGGAATATGAGGCATAGACGATCAGCGGAACAACAGCGCTTAAGCAAGAGCAAAAGAAAACTCACCACTTTGGAATAAATTCAAGGTACCAGAAAATGTTTTGCTAGTAATATAATATTTAATGTTTTCATGAATAAAATATTGGTTTGTAATACATTTTAAAAAATGTGAACGTGATTGCCAGTTTAAAATTCATGCATCTATTTTCCTTCAGCGTGATCAGTGACTTCTGATTAGGATGAGAATAATAGGTCATAAGCCAGACGCCATTCTGCAAAATTGCTATATATTAGAGGCCTAGATACCAGCAAAATTAGACTATGGTTAATGGAGAAATGTAAATTTTGTTAATAAGGTTTCTATATTTTAATTCAAATCCAAACACCCTGTGGGCCTATTGATGGTAATCCCATTTAATCTTGCAAAAAAGCTTTCCTGGTATCAAGGGATCCAGATTGGGACTGCCTTTATTACCTGGAAGATGAAGAATTTTCTTACGTCTTCACCTTTAGGTAGCATACACATAATAATAGAATTTTGATGATTTTCAAGAAGCAAATATATGAGTATGTATCAATTCAAATGAATATGCTATATACAATATATGCATTATATATAAATGTCTAATGCATAAATCATACAGTCATCAATTCTACAACTTTGCGTTTAAGATGACTTTATTTGCATCTAAAACTTTTCTGGTTAATTTTCTAACATGTGCCTTTTGAAGGGATAAGGGCTCAAAATGCTCTGAAAGGACAATTTTTTTTTTTTTTTAAAGCTTAAGACACATCACCATGGTTCTTTGTAAAGGGACCTATGGAAAATGAGTCACTTTGGTAAATGACTTCTTCATTTAAGGGAGGTTTTGCCATCTCTTTCTTTCTTCATTCATTTCAGTGTTTTCTCTGTTTTCTTCTAACTGTGCCTCTCTACTCCTTCAGTCTCACCTGGGCCTCATCATAGTATATTTCAAATTTTTAACATGATTGGTCTCTTTTGCAGGTGTTCTGCCTGCCACCTTTTTGAACTAGTTACTTAATAATTCTCCTTGGCTGTATGTATGTATGTATGTGTATATGTGTATGTATATATATATATATATATATATATATATAATATGTATATATATATATATATATGAAATTAGAAGGTCCCCCACCTTTCTATTTATCTTTCTTATTATTGTTTTAATATGGTATATAGTTTCTAGCTATTTATCTATAATTATAGCACATAAAAGTAGTAAGCACAAACTTATATAATTTCTTTTTACTTAACTAGAATGTGCTAAAGTTCTAAAGACTAGAATTGGCTCACTTTTTTAATTTTTATTGTTGGGGATTCATTGAGGGTACAAGATGTGTCACACACATTGAGACATTTCAATGAACTTTTTCACATAAGGAATCAAGTACCAAATGCTGCCATTGATTGATAAAAAATATAGATCATGTGAGCAATTCTAGCTGAGTGTCTCCCCATAGTATCTTAACTTCAAAGTTTCCATTCATTCAGAACTTCCTCTACAACTCCATGAGGTCCCTGCAAACAGAGGCTTCTAATAATTATAAGTTATTGTCATCCTTTAATCATGTCCTTTTAATTCCATTCCCAATGTCTTTGTGCTCTTCATTGAAACATCACATCACCAAAAAGTAACTGTTTTTCTCTCTTCCCATTCTCAAAGCCCCTCTTCCTGTGTGAAGCCCCTACAGTTTGTTCCAACACAAAATGGTCACTTTTTCTCTGAACTTACAGTTTTTAAATTTTAAATTTTAAATGAAATCTTTGAAGTTACGATGCTATGAGAATACATTGAGCTAGAATTGTTCACTTGTTCTATATTTTTATTCATTTTATGTCATTTAAAAAATGCCTTTTCTTATAACATCCCAGATAGTATAATTTCATGGTTAATCTTTTCATGTAGTTATTTCATGGTCAGGGTTGGCTATTGAAGGAGTTGTGGCTGGTCGCTAGAAGGAAATAAACAGATGATCAGACTCATGGACCCTAAACTCCGTCCCTTGCAGCTTCCCTTGGGGGAATGAATCATGGTGGAGTACAGTGGATGCCATAGTTTTTAGAAGATATTAAGTAAATCAGCCTCTGAGTCCCATTTCCAACTTCTACTTAAAATACAACCATTCAATTATTTCTTGTTTATTCTTATTGATGGCCATACCATCCTGAATGTGCCTTCTCCCCTATTATTATTATTATTATTTTGTTAAAATATATGTTAGAAAATTAAATACTAGAATTCTAAGTAAGAACTCACCAACAGAAGAATGTCATTGTTATATAATATTTTGAGTAATATGGGAATTGTCATTTATCTAGTGGAAACTTCTCCCTTTTAATGAAGGGCTAAGACTTAGGGAAGACAATAAAGGCCATGCTCTCAGGGCTGACACCAGAACAGTATTTCCAGAATTCTAGCTCTTTTAACGTTTACCTGTATAAGTGATGAAAGACCTTGAACCAGAGACGAGTTATGACATATTATCGTTTTTCCTCCCATTCTAGGTCAGGGCCTTATGCATGATCCTGAAGCCTGTATACCAGAAGGCAAAAAACCAATAATGCAACCTTATAACCAAGAGCAGTGATGGTTCCAAGCATATCTCCTGTAAAATGGAGAGACATTAGATGGAGTAACACAGGACACAGCTACATAGTAGGGCGACAGCAGACAATGGAATTGAGTCTTCCTGTGAGCAGAACCTACAATGTGAAATATGTTTCGAAAGCTTAGGGGCCAGTGGAGAAGCTACATCTTTCATGCGCCCACCAAGTGAAAGAACAGCTGTGGAGTGTTGTCACTGGTACTGAGCAACAGTGGGGACACGTAGACTTTCTAGCGCTTTCTGAAATCTGTGACGTTGCTAATCGGAACTGAAATAGACTAAGTTAAGGAACCATATGAAATGGTGAAGGCTGAATAACCAAAACAAAACTGCATAGTTGCATTCCTAGAAGGAAAATTCTCTCTTATGTTTTACTTCTGCTATAGAAACCCATCAGCCCACCCTAGATAACATGAATCAGTATGAAAGCCAGGCTCCACTTCATTTTGGACCTTTTAGATGTCCCTAAATGTTCAAGTTAGCCTGGGACAGCCTGATGTAAGAAGACCTCTGTCTGCAGAATTTCTCAAGGTCCTGCTTCTAGATAGGCTTGGCTCCTTAGGTTATTTATGCCTATTTTGGCTTTAAATTTTAGCTATCATTTTTAATCTAGTCGCTAGAATTTGAACATCTTTGGGGACTGTTTACCTTGTCGCTGACCTGTGTATTCCATCAAACACTAGAGTCACTATTTTCTCCCACCTCTAAATATCACAGCCATAATCAAGAGGTGCCTGATTCTTGCATCTCACCCACCTCCAGGAAATATATGGCTGTGTCCTCCCACCCCTGTGTTCTACCTAATGACAGAAAATAATGCAATCAGTCTACATCGTGGACAATAACATGTAATGAAAGCAGAGCAGCCAAAGAAACCTCCACACAAACTACTGAAAGCTGGGCACAGATCAAAAAGAGGACCCAAAGCAGTTTGGTACAGGGAGAGAAATCAGGCATGAGTTCAGTTTTCACCCTGCTGTGTACCAGCTAAACCCTGAGATCCAAACAACTCATTTAACCCTTCTGTACCACAGTGCTTTACTTTTTTTACCTTTCAAAGTTGTTTTGAGGAATGAGTGAAAAAACCTAAGGAAAATGCCTAGAATGTACAAGACACATAATTGATTCTCCAGCCGGTCACCCACTGTAGTTCCCTCTAAAAACTCATGAAGGAGAGTTTGCAGAAAACACTGATACACCACGCTGATTTTACCTGTGTGCTGTTTGTTTGTTTTCTAAGTGTGTTCAATGAATTGCATATATTTAATTCTAGACAGAACATTTAGTTGTTCTCAAACATTTTATACATTTCTAAGTTAAAAGATTACCCCAACAGAATAATGCACAGTTAAGTTGCACACGACAATATGATATTCTATAGCTCGTGTTATGGTACCCTGTCCTCCAATGTAACCAGCGCGGGCTAGCATGGGCAATTGTTATCTTTAGGGAGACGATGGTCCATTCAGAGTAGTTCATGTGCCAAAACTACTATTCAGGTCTCTACTCAAGAAGCAGACCTTGGAAGAGACTCTTCTGTCCATTACTGGGTCACATGGTTTTTGAAGAGGATGTCGAAACAACCAATTTCACAATACGAACATAGTTTCTTTCCAAAATACAGAACTTTTGGAAGAGATTTGTTCCTGATTTCTGTGAACAGATTTTCTTTCCCCCTTGACTGTAGTCAAAGGCTGGTCAGGTCAGGAAAAGAAAAAAAATACTCCTCAGCTTCATCAAATTTTATAGTGAGTCACCATCCTGCCAGCGTAAGGGAGGCCTTCCCTCAGAAAAGTGAGTCAGCAAAATAAGACTTCCAGCCTGGAGGAACCACACACATCAGTAGGCACTTATAAATGGAGCTGGCTAACTCATTTTGGGAAGAACTGTGATTACTTTGCAAAATCGTGTATTAAGACTCCATTACTTGTTCTGGTGCCGGTAGCTCAGTGGTTAGAGCACAGCCACCTGTATGGGAGCTGGTGAGTTCGAACCCGGTCCAGGCCTGCTAAACAACAATGACAATAGCAACAAAAAAATGGTCCAGTGTTGTGGCAGGCACCTGAGTCCCAGCTACCTGGGAGGCTGAGGCAAGAGAATTGCTTAAGCCCAAGAGTTTGAGGTTGCTATGAACTGTGACGCCACGGCACTCTACTGAGGGTGACATAGTGAGACTCTGTCTCAAAAAAAAAAAAAAAAAAAAGACTACATTACTTCAATATGGATTTATTTAAAACAAGATGTATTAGATCATTCATTGTCCTCATATCAGAATTGAGTACATAGGATTCTTGCTTCTCCATTCTTGTGATGCTTTGCTGAGAATAATGTGTTCCACTTCCATTGAGGTTAATACAAAAGATGTAACGTCTCCATCTGTTTTAATGGCTGAATAGTATTCCATGGCATACATATACCACAGCTTGTTAATCCATTCCTGGGTTTGTGGGCATTTAGGCTGTTTCCACATTTTGACGATTGTAAATGGAACTGTGATAAACAGTCTAGTGCAAGTGTCCTTATGGCAAAAGGATTTTTTTTCCTTTTGGGTAGATGCCCTGTAATGGGATTGCAGGATCCAATGGGAGGTCTAGTTTGAGTTGGGGAAGTCCCCATACTTCCTTCTAAAAAGGTTGAAGGGGAGAGCAGAGAGAGGGAAGGAGGGACGGGGGTCATGGTGCGTGACACACCTTTTTGGGCGGGACACAAATATAAGAGGGACTTTACCTAACAAATAGAATAAGTGTAACCTGGCTCTTTGTACCCTCAATGAATCCTCAGCAATAATAAAAAAATAAATAAAACAAGATGTAATTCAAGGAAAGTATTTCTTTGAGCCAGGGTCTCACTGTGTCTCAGTGCCTAGCATGCAGTAGTGTCATCATAGCTCCCTAGAACCTCAAAATTGAAGGAATCCATTGTTTTGTTTCCCTGGGTTTCAAATTGAGAAGATTTCACTGTAAAATGACTGACGTTATCCTTACTCACCATGTTATCTTTCACAATTTCAGAAACACTATTCTCTGATTCTGATTTTCCTTTGATGTACTGATTCTCTCTCTGTCATCCTCACACAGCTTGAGCAGAGTACTCCCCATTCTTTCATTATGTGAAAACTATTTTATGGGCTAATTTTAGGCTCTATTTTCTTAACAGCCAGAAGCAGCATGTTAGCTGGATCATCCCTCACTCAGAAGGCTGCTGAATGCGAATTTAGCAATTTTGATACTTAGGCAATTCTTATATCCCATACCTGTCCTGGATTTAGAGGTCTGTATTCATTCGCTAGAGCTATCAGTGCTTTAAATTCCCATAGAAAGTAATTACTCTGAATGGTCTCATAAACATGGAAAGCCTGGTTTCCTTCTTACTCAAAGACAAGTCTTCCTTACCTGGGCTTGACTGGAGACCCCAAATTATTGGCAACATAATTTGCTTTTGTTTCCTCTATTTCCTCATTGTTTACCTCCTCTTGTTTCTACCATAACCTTATCTTCAGTCACTTGGCAGTGACTCCTTGTGGCATGGGGGTGGGTTGTCATACAGCTAGTGTTACTAGTATTTACTCCTGGGTCACTAAGGACATTGTAAGACTTTGTGGCCCTTTCTTCCCCTCCTTTTTTTTTTTTTTTTTTGTTAAATGTATTTTATTATTCTTCATTACATTATTTCCCTCCCCCACCCCCTAGTGGTAAGACAGAATTTATTTACAGAAAAGAATACAGAAAACACTAAAGCTCCTGGTAGAGGGAGAGAATTCAAGTGGGGAGAGAGAAGCTCTCTCTGTTTCTCTCCCGGTCTCCTCCTTAAGGCCTTTAGCCTCAGGGTATATATAGGTGTATGGGTTCCTTGGCCAGGAAACGAATGAATACAGTCCCTTCCGCCGGGGGCAAGGTGAATGAGTGTATCAATGAATGGATACAGTCCATTCATGGAGTTGAGGCCTAGGAAATTCACAAGAAATTGACCTAGGCATAGGAAATGAGGGTTCCACATTTAGTCCTAAGTGTAAAGTGAAGGAAACATCAAGGCACAGGTGTCTCC
>CAUYRH010172551.1:0-10337 GCA_963574655.1 Perodicticus potto | reverse complement strand
CTTGTCTTGTCATTGTGGTCTATGAATTATAATATTTTGAACTTTGTTATTTAATTTAATTCATTGCTTAATTACTGTTTTCCTATGAATGATTATACTGTGGTTAATATTTTAGCATAGCAGTATTCCCAGATAGTTTTTCGTTTGTTGGGAGGTTGGGCTTTGTGGGGGAAGAGTTATTACTTTGCATGAAGTATCTTAATTCATAACAGTGAAATTGCTTTCTTTTTTGTCTTGTGATTTTTTTTGAGGTGAAATTTAAGTTTTTGTGGAGTAGTACTATTAAACCTATCTTGAGTGTCTTGCTTGTACTGTATCACATCATACCTTTGTTTAATTCTTAATAAACTGTTCACTTGTTAAAAAAAAAAAAAGAAAGAAAGAAAGAAAGAAAGAAAAGAAAAGAAAAGAAAATGCCTATTCATGCCTTGAGATCTGGCACACAAATCTCCTGTGCAGCTCTGTCCTCATGTCCACCTGTCACAGGGGAGCTGTTCCCTCTGCTCCCTTAACAGCACTTGTATACAGATGCCACCACTACTGACTTGTGTGTATTCAGGTGACCTTTCCACTCCTTATGCGCATGGACTGGGCTTTATTTATATCTGTTACACCTGCGCCTTGTACATAGTTCCTGGCACAGGGTATGAATCTTTCTAATGTTTGTAAAATGAACAGACCAAAGAGTGAAAATGCGAACAATGCATACTGTCCACAAGCCATCTCCCTCTGTCTCTGTGGAAGCAGAGTCACCCACATGAAAGGGGGAGAAATAACACACATAAAAGGATGCAGTGCAAAAAGACTTCCAAAAACATACTGGATTTTAAGTCTGGGTTTACAAAAACATGTATAATTCACAGACAAGCTGAGAAGAAAGCAAAGGGAACCGTCTAAGTGACCAGCAGCACAAAAAGCAGACAAGGGGGATTTTTAGAAAACCAATCTTTTTAAAATTGTTAAAATTGGAGGATCCTGACCTTAATTGTTTTGTCCTAATTAAGGTCAGGATCCTCCTGGCAAAGTAACAATGGATAGTTTGTGGGAGGTCTCAGTGCATCTTGGAGTCTTTGTGGGGCAGGGCAAAAAAGGGTGGGGAACAAGAGCGCTTTAAGAGCATTACAAGTTGTTGTCTCTACCCAGGCCTGCACTGCAGAAAAGGAAGACATCCCCTGGCCCAATCCAAAACACAGGAGCTGTGTGCCTAAAAGCATCACCCTTTGGAAACACAGACCTGGCTTGGGGTATAATAGCAGGTGTCCTCCCTCTGAAAGTCAGAGCGGCGACACTCCTTAGCGATTTATCTTGCCCATACCTACCTGCTCGAGCATCTCCTCTGGGTGAGCACCAACCAGCTGCCCTGGCTGGAAGAATTCACCAAGCACTCGCAGGTGCTGGGGCCCAGATCAAAGAAGCAAATATGTTGTCACTTCCCTGTTCACACAAACTGTCCCTCTCGGCAGGAACTTGAAAGAAAGTAAATCATACATCATCAGTGTATCTTTTCAGACCCACTTAAAAAAACCAACCCAATGATATGTTGGAAAGTGAAATATTAAAGTCTGCTTATAAACCACTTTTCAAGGTGATTCGTGTTAGGCCTAGGCTATGATGGAAATCACCAGTTAACTCCTGGCAAATGTCTGGGCTGCAAGCCCTCAATAAAATGGATAAGTCTGGGTCACTCCCAAGATAGAAGGGAAAGTACTCACTAACTCCTTGTTTGGCTAACTCCTGGGCCTGGAAAACGAACTGACTCTCCCCAGACTGACCTTTAAAAATGCCAGGTGGAGAGAATCCTGAGACAAAGATGTATGGAGGAAAAGTACTGGAACTAAGATGTATGGGAAAATACTCAAACAGAATGTATGACGTATGGCTAACTAACCTCAAAATTCTGCTTCTGTACAATGCTTGCTTGCTACTCCACCCAGATGCACCTGGGCAGCCTGGGTGCCAACCAGGATGCAGACTAAACCTTAAAAACCTGACTCCTTAAGCACTTGGGGCTGCTCTCAGAAACCCCATGTTGGGTCAGAGGGGCAGTCGCCTGCTGGCTCTTCAATAAAAGGATGCTGCTGTAAATTTGGCTTGTTAGGCAGTGTGGTCTCTATGGCACTCCTGGGCACTACATTAGCAAGTAACATTAACAGGTAGAAAGGTTTCAATATTGTTCCCCCAAGAGTAGAGTTGCCAGACTTCACAAATAAAAACACAGAACACCAAATTAAATTTGAATTTCAGATAGACAATGAGTAACTTTTCGGTATAAGAATGTCCCAATCCTGCCTCAGAGGGGAAAGTCTCGGCATAACCTTCGTGGGGAAAATTTCTCTGTGTCTCTTGGAAATGCTTTCCCATTAACTGAGAGGCACATGTTAATAAAAGTTTAAGTCTGAGAACTGAGATGTGCAAGTTCTCGTCTAGATTACTCTCTTGTTCAGTCATTAATTTTTTCCCAAATATTCTCTGCATATCCACTTGCTAGTATGTGCCATTTACTGGGTTAATTCCCGGACTTAAAACTTTTTTTAAAAGGTGCTGGAGGAAAGCACAGTCCCTGGCCTCTTGGGGTTATGATGCCCTTATCCTCTCTGTGTCCCCTTTTACCATTCACTCAGGACTGTGTTTCATAGTGTGATCTAAGCTAATAGACGCTCCATCCAAGAAGACTTCTGTGGCAAAAATATAATAAATGCTGAGTTTAAAAGTTACTGTAAATCTTGTAACATTTTAATGAGCTTGTGATCATTGGTATCTCTGGATGGTGACTCACTCCAGAACTGTCCCTTCGAGGAGGCCAGTGCCTAAAACCCTTTACAAGTCTGGTATTTTGTGAGTCTTTACTTGCCTTCTCTTCCTCCTCTGCCTAAAGTTTCCTTCATCCATAAAGATCCAGGCCAAATATCCCCTCCTCTGGGAAGCCTTTCCTTCCATCCCCATCCCCACCACCAATGCCGGTACCAGCACACACCGCTGAGCAGGGCAGGTCCATCTGGCTCACCTCTGCTTCCCAGCAACCAGCCTGGCCCACAGAGTAAGTTATAAAATAAATCTACTTTTTAATGAGTAAGTTAATGAATTAACATAGTTACCCTGTTCCCTACCTTCCCCCAGCACTTTTTATGTTGTGATATAACTATTTTCCTGATATCTACTTCCTATTTATACTAGGAATGTTTTGAGGACAGCAAAGCAGTGTTATCAATCTCCCAGCCCTAGTAAATTAGCACAGTCCCCAGCATGCAACTTTCTCCTAGAAACAATAAATTGCATTGATTACATCATGCTCCATGCCAGGCACTCTGGTGACTCATTTCATTTGACCTTCATGGCAATCCCTATAGAAGGTGCTATCGGTCACCCCACGGAGCAACCCGCTCTGCTCATGCTGAGAAATGGACACATCTCTCCCAGGCTCCTAGGCATCCCATGTTTTGCATGTAAATTGGCTATAAGTATTTTGCATAACTTAAGGAAGGTAGAACCAAGGCCAAGGCCATGTGTTGCCCCTTTTAGAAATTTCATTCTGGCAGAGAGGGTGTGAAAATGTGAGGTTTTTCTCCAACAGGAGCACTATCCTCCTCCAGCACCCCAACACTAAAGAACTGGGTCAATGTGGCATTTCTGCCATGCGCTCCGGAGTCACTGGTCCCCTCCCCGCAGTGCTGGCTTGAGAGGTGCAGTGAACCTGGCACAGAAGCATTGCTGCCCCAGGCCTCCCACAACTGTATGAAAGCTCATACACCCCCTTATTAGATCCCTTTCTGCTAACACGCCTACAGAGAATTTTATTTCTTATACTGAACGCTGGCTGAGACAGGAATTGCTATCATTATACCCACTCTCTGGAAGAAAAAACTAAGGTACAAAGAGATTAATTTATCTATTAATCTATTAAGTGGCAGAGCTGAAGCCAAAACCGTTTGTTGTTCCTCTACATGAGATCACGCAGGGCAGATTTACCAACAGAGCTCGAGCAGAACAAACTGGCTTCATTGATTGGACAACTACTTAAAACTACCAATAAAATGTAGAACAGGTCACATGAATTATGGCATATCCACGTGATGCAAAATTATGCAGACATTAAAAATAATTTTGGGGCTCAGCGCCCATAGCTCAATGAGTAAGGCACCAACCACATTCAACCCTGGCCTTGGCCTGCTGACAACAGTGAGAACTACAACCAAAAAATAGCCAGGTGTTGTGTCGGGTGCCTGTAGTCCCAGCTACTCAGGAGGTTGAGGCAAGAGAATTGCTTAAGCCCAGGAGTTTGAGGCTGCTGTGAGCTGTGATGCCACAGCACTCTACGGAGGGCAACACAGTGAGACTGTCTCAAATAAATAAATAAACAATATTAGTGTTGTACAAAACAAGAATAAAAGCATGTGATGTGTAGCTCTCTGTTAATAAGTCTGAATGCCTGGATAGAATGAGCAATTTTCTAAGAGAATATGTATCAAAATTCAAAGAAGTGATACAGGAAAAAGTGCTCAACAACTTTAACAGCAAATATAGAATTTACACATGAAAAGAAAAGACAGCTAACCTAGGCGGATCATGGAGGAAGCCTTTTAAATTTTCAAAGTGCTGATCATTCCACTTTTACCAGTTCCAGAGCAGAGAGAAAGAGGTAAACCTGTCCAGTTCTTTTCTGAAAATCTGAATACCGCTAACTTCAAAACCTGGCAAAATCTGAGTAAGGAGAACACAGCAGCACAGTGAAGGAGCAACACATGACACGGGTTTATTCCAAAACTACAAAACAATCCAATACTAAGAAATCTACCTGAGTCCCCACATTAATAGGTCAAAGGAGAAAAAACATGTGATCATAGAAACACATGCCTGAAAATGAATTTAAGAAAATTTAAAACTCTTAATGAGGTGGGATTGTATGGATAGAGGAATTTGTGGTGATATCAAACATAGTAAATATATTTAGAGAGGAAGGGTAAACACAAAATACACAGATCTCAAAAAAGCTATAGAAATATTCCTAGAAAAACCATAGAAATATTTTACCATGGAAATATTCCTATTAGAATCTCTGCTATTGTCTAGAAATAGTCTGGCTGTTAATGCAATTAAACAAAAGAACAAATGTGACTTTTAGCAGCTACAAAGCTCTCTACCGCTAAGGCCAGTGCTCCAGTCAGCGGCTCCGCAGACCCAGTGCGATGCCAGTGCTTTCTTCTCCAGATAGTAAACTTAACCTTCCTTTTGGGAATGGAGGAGAAGCAGTTGGGGGGTTATTCTCTGAATGTTCCCCAGGCTCTGAGGGCCCTGCTGTCCCACAGCCTGCTCTCTACAGGTGGAGGGGTTTGCTCCCTCCGGCTGGCCCTCCTCCCTGGGTGCTCTCTGCGGACCCTCCCCACAGGGCGATCACACTCCTCCCACTCCCGTGTACTTGTGTTTGGCTGTCTGACTTGCCATGGCCAATGGAATGAGTGGATGTGACACACCAAACTTGACAAGTTGTCACATGGTTCCCGCCTCTCTCTTCTGTCCATGACACCCGCGGTATCTCTTCAACTGGGCCTCAAAATGAAGGCCAGATAGAGACAGAGTGGCAGGCAACCCAGAAGTTCATATGACGGACAGTAATTCACTGAGGTGTTTGCAGGGGTTTGTCACTGCAGCATGCCTTACCCTGTGCTGACTGATACAGATGGGATAAAATAAATATAAAAAAGTAGGCATTAAAGAAAATACAGTAATAATTATTCCCACATGTTAAAGAACTTTATGTCAGTGTCCTCTATTTTTGTTAGCAAATATTTAACTAAATGTAAAAAGCCTTATGGAGTCAGGCCCTGAGCTAGACCATGCGCACATACATACACACATTTAGTCTGTCACTCAGCTAATACTTACTAAATACTATCATTATCCTTGCTTTACAAATGGCACAAGGAATGAGAGGGTGGACGGCTCCCCAAGGTCATATGTGAGCACAGACATTCTACTGCATCCTCTGTGATGGTTCATCATATTCAACAGTATTGATGCAATTTACTTTACGTTCCCTTTTCAGTGGACATTTTCAAGGTGCATTTATGTTTTTTACCATCACAAACAAGAAACACCCTAACACAAACATCTTGGTGTACATGTGTAACTACATTCGCAGGGTAAGTTCGTAAAATTGCTGCTAGGTCAAAGAGTACAGCGATTTATTTTCAGAAAGTTCTCCCTGATTTATACCCCAGACCTTGGTCTACAAACATGCCCTCTCCCCAGACCCTCCTCCATAGCACTCACTCAGCCATCACCACCTGTGCCTCTAACTCAGGGCTCCCCAACCTACATTCCAAGAATGTTCTCATCAGGCCTGCCTGGGAAGGGTTGTGATGCAGACAGGGCCCCACCTTTCTGTCTCTGGGTTAAAGCCTTTTCTATTTTCACCAACTGTGCATCTGGGGAATCTAGCTGGAAGTGGGCTTTGTTCTGCTCTGAGCCACACAGGAAAAATTCATCTATCTGAAAAGTAACTTGTATATTGATCCAGAAACATTGCAGGAGTCCAGCTCTTTCATGGATTATTTGATAATAGGTTATTTCATTTTTATCTACTCTGACTTTTCTGTCTAACTCAGACTTAAAAAAGACAGGTAACCCTCAGCACATACTTCATCTCAGTGGAAAGCATTTGGCCTGCCAATTCACATTAGCTTGAAAAAAGTGACCCTGCAAACCTCCAAGTCATTCAGAACGAGACTTCCCAAAGACTCCTCTTCTCCACTGCCTTATTCTTGTTTAATATTTGGATGAGAAACTAAATGAGCATTTAGTTTTAAGCAAAATGCCTGTCATATTTTCTTGGAATGAGGCAAAAGCAAATCTAAAACATCTTTCATTGGAGTGAGCCCAAATTGACAGGAACACTTGTAATTGCTTCCGTTTTGTATTGTAGCCAATGCACAACTACATTCATCAGATTAATAACGATCAGCTGGGACTCCCAGGGCCTAATACCCAGGGCTCCATTCTGGGGCTCCTGGCATGATATTTAAATATCTACTGATGATAATTGGATGATAGATAGCAAAGGGCTCAGCCAGAAAGAAATTCAATCTCTCACAAAGGCACAAACCATGTCCCAGCCCTGTAGATATGGCACCAAGAGAAATGGGGGTGAAGAGACCTTTGGAAAGATGTGAAAACTAAGAAATTGATTCTTATGACTGTTTGTTTTGCTACAGAGCAACTCCTTAAACATCGTTTTTGTTTCTGTTTTGTGCATATGTGGTGGTTTTGCTTGCTTGTTTTGCCAAATTGTCAGCAGAGCTGAGAACTTACAATTCAGCACTTGGTTTTCCTGGATTCTGGATTTTCTGTCATTTTCCAAAAGCAGAAGATCTGTAAAGAGATGACGAACTGTTGGAATTCAAGACCTGCCAGGCTACATTGCAGTAACAAATAAGCCCCAAACCATAAAGACTGAGAACCTCGAAGGCTGACTTCACACTCCACACCACAGGCCAAATGGGCACTCCGCTCACCATGCAAGGCAGGAATGATCCACACAGGGGTACAGGCCGACAGGACAGCCAGTCACCATTTCAGGGAAAGGGAGCACTCTGAGGAATAGTGAACAGCAGTTAAGACAACACAGAGCACATGCTTGCAACAGATCTGACTCTGAGCCTCTCCTCTGTTTCTCGGTGACTGAGTGAACTTGAACGCAGCCTTACAACTGGAGGCTCAGGCTCCTGAAAAATGAAAATACAATTTACTCATCACATTGCTTTGAATAACAAATGAGATAATAACTATAAAGAGCCTACCACACACTAGGGGCTTCATAAAAAAGATTTGGGGTTTTACCACATTAAAAGAATACATGCATGGAGCCTGGGGGACTCAATGGGATGTGTGTTTTTGCTCACTTTATCATGTAATTCTTGAGAATATGTATTAATCCCCAATATCTACGTGTCTCAAAGCTCTCACTGCCACATACTGTGGTTTCTGACAGTTTGATTTTGTACATGGGAGAAGATGACCTGAAAGTGACTGAAGAACTGATTCAAAGTCACTCACTGGTCAAGGAGGCAAAATACCCCGCATTGTGCACCCTGACTTCACTGCAGCCCTACTCCCCTTGCTCGACCCTTCCTCTCAGGAGAGATGGAAGAACATACCACCACCCAGGACAGCGTCCTTACAGCAACCTGTTAGACAAGAATTAAGTAAGTCAAGCAAGAAAAGAACAAGTGATCCCATCTCAGGGTGGGCAAAGGACTTGAAGAGAAACTTTGCTGAAGAAGACAGGCGCACGGCCTACAGATACACAAAAAAATGCTCATCAGCCTTAATCATCAGAGAAATGCACATCAAAACTACTTTGAGATATCATCTAACTTCAGTAAGATTAGCTCACATCAAAAAAATCCCCAAAGCAGAGATGTTGGCGTGGAAATGGAGAAAAGGGAACACTTCTACACTGCTGGTGGGAATACAAACAAATATGCATTTGGAAAGATGTTTGGAGAACACTTTGGGATCTAAAAATAGACCTGCCATTCGATCCTACAATACCTCTACTATGTATATATCCAGAAGACTAGGAACTTTTCAAAAACAACATAAGCTCCCCCAACAATCTGTTATTTATCTATTTTGTTATTTTTAAAAATGAGGTATGCTTGAATATTTTTTCACAGTTGAACAATCAGCTACCAGTCTATATTACAGTCAAGAACATGTATATATACATACAAGCACATACAGAGGTTACAAAACATGTACACACATTTTTAAGAAAGAAAACTGTATTAAAATTGTAATACTCAGGTCACCTTCAACTTTTGCAATTACAAGAGATATAAGATATAATATACAACATAACAAATCTTATTAGTATATATTGAGTATTTAAATTTTGATGCAGGATTTTCCTTTCTTAAAATGTGCATACATCTTTGGTCCCCTCTGTGTGTATATACAGGGTGGCCATGTGCAATTTAAAATAGTGTTCAATGTAAAATTGCACATGAACTTCATGGGCACCCTGGAGATATATCTCCATCCTTGCTCTTCCACCTACAAGATGTGAGAAGGTGGACAAAGATGATAATCCCTCAAAGCCTATGGCACCTCTTCTATACAATGGAGATAATGGCAATTATACTTTTGTACGATTATTAGAAAAAATAGTGCATCAATATAAGACACTGAGCACATCACCTGTCCATAGTACTGAGGTATCATTTTGCTCATGGCTGTGTTTATCCTTTTCTTAGCAAAGGACAAGAAATAGGATCAATAAAGAGAAAGACACATCTGGTGGTGTCTGAAGCACGTTTCTTGTAAGATCTTTCGGGAGTTTGCTCCCAA
Source organism: Perodicticus potto (assembly GCA_963574655.1). NCBI lineage: Eukaryota > Metazoa > Chordata > Mammalia > Primates > Lorisidae > Perodicticus > Perodicticus potto. The sequence continues at coordinate 992 of CAUYRH010172551.1, read as the reverse complement.
TGGAGGTGCGCAGGACACACATAAACCCCCAGGAATGACAACACAAGTAGTGTTTTCTGCCAGGGAAATTTGTTGGAGCCTAAATCTCCAGGGTTTTTATTGGGGTTTGTCATGTAGATACACACTGCCTTCACCACTGACCACACACTCACCATAAGCCCAGTTGTTTGCAGACTTTTTAGACAAGCTAGTACAGTGTGGTTCAAGGCTTTCAGCATACAAAACACTCTTATCAGTAACGTGGGGAGTATTTTTAGAGTTTGATGTCCAGCGGCCCTGCTCTGGTAGCCATAGTCCCATTCACCTACCATCATAAATATCCTGAGTTGCAATGTCATTTGGGCACACAGTTTCCTACAATATAGACCAAAGTCAGTGTCACTGAGTTCTGACCGAAAGGATATAGGTGGAAATATTGTTAATTATTTTCCACAAATATTTTTAAAATATGTGAATTTGAGGATGCAAGCTTCAGTCAGCAGATCTGCACATGTGATGATCAGAAAACTCAATGTTGGATTATAGGGCAGAAAATCAGTGCTGAGGGCTGGGTGCAGTGGGCTCACGCCTGTAATCTCAGCACTCTGGGAGGCCGAGGCAGGTGGATTGCCTGAGCTCACAAGTTCAAGATCAGCCTGAGCCAGAACAAGATTTCATCTCTAAAACTAGCTGGGCGTTGTGGTAAGCACCTGTAGTCCCAGCTACTTGGGGGTCTGAGGCAATAGAATCTCTTATAGGCCAAGAATTTGAGGTTGCTGTGAGCTGTGATACCACAGCACTTTACTGAGGCTGACAAAATGAGACTCTGTCTTAAAAAAAATAAAATAAAGAGAAAGAAAGAGAGAGAGAGAGAGAAAAGAAAGGAAGGAAGGAAGGAGGAAGGAAGGAAGGAAGGGAAGGAAGAAGGGAAAGAAAGAAAGAAAGAAAGAAAGAAAGAAAGAAAGAAAGAAAGAAAGAAAGAAAGAAAGAAAGAAAGAAAGAAAGGAGGGAGG
>CAUYRH010172545.1:0-15217 GCA_963574655.1 Perodicticus potto | reverse complement strand
GGTATATGTACACCATGGAATATTATGCAGCCTTAAAGAAAGATGGAGACTTTACCTCTTTCATGTTTACATGAATGGAGCTGGAACATATTCTTCTTAGCAAAGTATCTCAAGAATGGAAGAAAAAGTATCCAATGTACTCAGGCCTACTATGAAACCAATTTATAGCTTTCATATGAAAGCTATAACCCAATTATAGCCCAAGAATATGGGGAAAGGGGGGAGGGAGAGGAGGGGAGGAGGAGAATGAGTGGAGGAAGGATAATTGGTGGGACCACACCTACGGTGCATCTTACAAGGGTACATGTGAAATTTACGAAATGTAGAATATAAATATCTTAACACAATAACTAAGAAAATGCCCTGAAGGCTGTGTTAACCAGTTTGATGAAAATATTTCAAATTGTATATAAAACCAGTACATTGTACCCCATGATTGCATTAATGTACACCACTATGATTTAATAAAAAAAAAAAAAGACACCTGTATCTGAATATTTATCACAGTACAAGTCACAATTATAAAGATAATGGAATCAACCTAAGTGCCTATCAGCTGATGAGTGGATAAAGAAAATGTGATATGTTCATGTGTACACCATGGAGTATTACTCATAAAAAAGGAATGAAATGACTTTTGCAGCAACTCAGATGGGACTAGAGACCATTATCTAAGTAAAATATCTCAGGATTTGAAATGTAAATACTATGTATTCTCATAAGTATGAGCTTAATGAGTGATATTTATATAGTCGTAAAGTAGTATATTGGACATTGAAAAGAAGGGAGAGGTTGGTATTGGGGATGCAGGATAAAAATCTAACTATTGGGTACAATGTACACTCTTTGTGATGGATACACTAAAAGCCCTGATTTTAGCATTATACAATTAATCTATATAACAAAACACACTTTGTATCACCTTAATCTATTGAAATAAGCTGGAGGATAAATCAGACTAGCATGATAGTCGGGGATGGAAGGGAAGAAAGGAGTCTAACTGAAATTTGAGGTTTATATGAACCTTTATATGAGCAGTTCTTGGGAGAAGCTGGCTGGACCACTGAAGCAGAGATGTTTGAGGACATGGAAGGTCCCTCTAGGAGAGTATGGCATGAGAGGATCTTAGGTGTGCCACGAAAATTTTTATAGATCATTAATTATTTTAGAAAGAAGTTTAAAGTGCAGTAAGTATATTCCTTTTTTACTCTTTTTTTGATCAACATAATTTAGGTGTGCCGTGGAACTATGGGTTCAAGTATGCTATGAGATAAAAAAGGTATAAAAACACTGCTTTAGGACAGTGCTTCAGAGACTAGTGCCAAAGCTAACAGGATGTCACTTTGCCACAGCCTAAGCTCTCATGCTGTCTGTCAAACTCAAGTTTATATGTATTTTTGAAATCCAGTAGGTGAGTCATTTACTCACATACAGGGGTGTCTGATGAGGTTTTGAGGTAATATTCCTGAGGGGAAAGGGATTTGTTCCAAGTTCTCATGTATGGGATCTAATATGATGTTACACTCTTAAAGGAAGAGGAAGTTTAGTCCAAAGTATCAAACCATGTAAGTGTCTGAAATAATTTCAAAGATACATTACAGAAGTGGAAGTCTTTATTTTTGAGACAGGGTCTCACTGGGCTAGAGTACAATGGCATTATCATAGCTCACTCCTGGGCTCAAGTGATCCCTCCTGCCTCAGCCTCCTGAGAGGCTGGGACTACAAGGTGTACACCAGCACACCCAGATAATTTTTAATTTTTTTTGTAGGGATGGGGGTCTTAGGATGTTGCCCAGCCTGACCTTGAACTCCCAGCCTCAAGTGGGCATTCCAAAGTGCTGGAATGACAAGCATGAACCACTGTGCCTGCCCTGGAAGACATTTTATAGAAACACATTTTAAAATTGGAATAGAGGTAATTTGTCATAGAGTTTCTGCCAGTCAATTTCAGCTGGGTAACTGTTGTATTGGACCTTGGCAATTCTGGTTTAAAACTGAATTTAAACCATAATCATAGCTATTTATGTCAGAATTGAAGGACTAAGTTGTTTGGTACGATTGGATCTTCTTTTATTTCTCCTAGGCATATCATTGAGAGTAATAAAAACAGCATAGTTAGTTCATATGTTGAGGCAAGTTTTCAAAATAAGAATAGGATATTGTGCCTTTATAGTATTCAGTATGTCAGTAAATACTTACGTACCTTTTTTCTTCATTTATCTTGCTCACCATTGAGTTCCCAGCTTCTGACATAGTATCTGGCACATAGTAGGGAATATTTGTTTGCTAACTGAAAGAAAAAAAGAGAAAGGAAGAAAGGAGGCAGGGTAAAAGGGTGATAAGAGAGACTTTACCTAATGGAATGTAAGCAGTGTAACCTGGTTCTTTGTACCCTCAATGATTCCCCAACAACTAAAAAAAAAAAAAAAGGGTGGCCTGGTGATTTGCCACCAGCAGAGAACATAGAACTAGACAGACTTTAGGGTATATATGGTTGAAATCCCTAGTTTCACAGCTAGAGACAGTCTCATAGTCCAAAGACACACAGCTGGTAGGAGGCTTAGCTGATTTCTGATAGGTCTTCTGACCCCTTGCCTGGGGCTTTCTTTGTTACACCCATTACCTCACTGGGGTTCTGCACAGTTTACTGAGAATCTACTCCTTTCCCACGCACTGTGTTAAATGCTGAGGGAACTAAATGAACAATGTGTGGCCCCTATCCCATAGGAGCTCACACTGGTGCCACTGACTGAGCAAGCTCTGCATTATAGCTGCAAAGCTCTCTGAAAAGGGAGTGAGGCAGCTGCTCTGTTATAAAAAATTGGTTACAACCATCTATCTATTGGTTGCGATAGATGGACATGTCCAAAATCTGGTTGTGATTGTTGAATCAAGTCAGCATTGCAAATGTTTGCAGATGCATTCATCAATACCTTTAAATTGCTGCTTTCCTTTTGGTGGTTTGTGGTTTAAAGGGGTCAATTTCTGTTGTATATAGAACTACAGAATCATCTACTGTTCATCAACCACTGGTAGATAAAAGAGGAGACTAACACATGGAACAGTTTGAATACTAAACACCATGGAATATACTTTTCTCTGAAATCTTCAAAATCCTTGCTCTGTGAGGCCAGGAAATGGTACTTCCAATTTATGAGCTGCAGGATGGTGTAGAAGATTGGAGCAAAGACAGGCTTGAATGAATCTGAGTTCCCTCATCTTCCAGCTCAATGACAATGGAGCAAGTGACATATGCCCTTAAATTCAATTTTTTATCTATAAAGTCAGCCTATAACAACACCTGTATTACAGTCATTGATAGGATTAAATAAAATAATTTGTGTAAAGTGCTTAGAATAGGGCCTGCCACATAGCAAGATGAATTAATGTTCACGAACTCATAAATACTATGAAACAGGCACTGTTCTGAACATGCGTTACATATGTTACTTACATGTGTTAATTTAATCCTCACAAAATCCCACAAGATAGGTACTGTTAGCATGTCATTTATAGATGGAAAAACTGAGGGATAGAGAGGGTAAGTAACTTGCCTGAGGTAACAGAGCCAAGTGGTAGAGCCAGCACTCAAAGTCAGGCAATTTGATACCGAGAGTTCCACCTTCAAAAGATTTCATTATACTATCACCATAAGCTGTTAGTGAGGAAACTAACAACTATTAGTTACTTAATTATAGTGAGTATGTTTTAGAGGGTCAAGTGACTTGCTCAAGATTCCATAGCTATACATGGCCTACCTGTGGCACCTAGGTTGCCTGCTTTCCTAACTCGTATGTGTCCTCATAAGCTGTTAGTGAGGAAACTAACAACTATTAGTTACTTTATTATAGTGAGTACAAACTTAGAGGGTCAAGTGACTTCCTCAAGAGTCCATAGCTATACATGGCCTACCTGTGGAACCTAGGTTGCCTGCTTTCCTAATTTGTATGTGTTCAATTTTGTTTCTTTTTCCCATATTTATTTATTTATTTACTTATTTATTTAATTGTTTGGGATTCATTGGGGGTATAAAGAATTAGGTTACACTCATTGCATTTGTTAGGTAAAGTTCCTTTTATAATTGTGTCCTGCCCCCTCAAGAGGTGTGCCATACACTCTCACCTTCCATCTCCCTCCCTCCTCCTCTCTCCCTACTCCCTCATTTCCCGACCCCACCCCTTGTATTAGATGATCTATTGCCTTCATATTAGAATTGAATACATCGGATTCTTGCTTCTCCATTCTTGTGATGATTTACTAAGAAGAATGTGTTCCAGCTCAATCCAGGTTAATATAAAAGATGTAAAGTCTCCATCTTTTTTTTAATGGCTGAATAGTATTCCATTATATACATAAACTACAGCTTGTTAATCCATTCCTGGGTTGGTGGGCATTTAGGCTGTTTACACATTTTGGTGGTTGTAAATTGAGCTGTGATAAACGGTCTAGTGCAAATGTCCTTATGATAAAAGGATTTTTTTTTCTTCTGGGTAGATGCCTATTAATGGGATTTCAGGATCAAATGGGAGGTCTAACTTGAGTTCTTTGAGGATTCTCAATACTTCCTTCGAAAAAGGTTGTATTAGTTTGCAGTCCCATGCACAGGGTAAAAGTGTTCCCTTCTCTCCACATCCACCCTAGCATCTGCAGCTTGGAGTCTTTGTGATGTGGGCCATTCTCACTGGGGTTAGGTGATATTTCAGGGTAGTTTTGATTTGCATTTCTCTGATGGTTAGGGACAACGAGCATTTTTTCATATGTTTGTTAACTATTCATTTATCTTCTTTAGAGAAGTTCTATTCATGTCTCTTGCCCAGTGATCTATGGGATTGTTGGGTCTTTTTATGTTGGTTAATTTGAGTTCTGTGTAGATCCTAGTTATCAGGCTTTTGTCCAATTCATAATATGCAAATATCTTTTACCATTCTGAAGGTTATCTATTTGCTTTGGTTATATTTCCTTAGCTGTACAGAAGCTTTTCAGTTTAATTAAGTTCCATTTGTTTATTTTTGTTGTTATTGTAATTGTCATGGAAGTCTTTTTCATAAAATCTTTTTCCAGGCTGATATCTTCATTTCTTTGAGGATTTTTATTGTTTTGTGTTTAAAATTGAAATGTCCTCTTTTTGTATTGTTCCCTTGACCAGTATGAGTTGTCCATCTTTGTCTTGTATCTGAAAATAAGATTGTAACCCCTCCTTTCTTCTGATTTCCATTTGCTTAAAAAACTGTATTTTATCCCTTAACCCTGAGTCTGGGTTTGTTCTTCAAGGGTTGGTGCATTTTGTGGAGACAGCATATGTATGGTTTGTACTTTCTCATCCAATCAGCCAGCCTGTGCCTCTTCAGTGTGGAATTTAAGCCATTAACATTTATGGAGAGAATTGATAAGTTGGTGGAATTCTATTTATTTTATTTTGTAAAAATCCATTGTCTAGTTTTATCCTTTGTGCCATTGTGGAAGCTAAGTTTTGACCTTTAGTTTCTCTGTATTTACTTTGCTTGTGGTCTATTGTGATGGTCAATGTGTCTTGTCACAAATTTCCCCAGTGTTTGTATATCTGCAAAAGATTTGATTTCTCTATCAATTTTGAAGCTTAGTTTTGCAAGATACAAAATTCTGGGCTGAAAATTATTTTGTTTAAGAATGTTGAAAGTGTATGACCATTTTCCTCTGGTTTGGAAAGTTTCAGTTGAAAAGTCTGCTGTCATCCTAATGGCTCTGCTTCTGTGGGCCATTTGGTGCTTACTCCTGGCTGCTTCCAGAATCTTTTCTTTCATCTTGACTTTGGACAGGTTCATTACAATGTGTCTTGGAGAAGCTTTGGTTGAGTTGAGATGACCCAGGGTTCGATATCCATCTGAAAGAAGGGTGTCAGGGTCTCTAGTGAAACTTGGGAAGTTTTCAAGTATCACAGTCTCCAGTATGGATTCCATTCCTTTGGGACAATCTTATTCCCCTTCAGGGATCCCTATTATTTATATGTGCGAATGCTTCGTGAAGTCTTGTAGTTCTCTGAGCAACTGTTCTGCTTGCTCTCTCTTTTATGCCTCTTTAACTACCTGGGTTAACTCAAGAACTCTAGCTTCAAGGTTCTTTTTTCTCTGTGGTCTAATGTACTTTTGATACTACTGCATCTTTACATTGTCTCCTTCATTTCCTTAAGCTCTGCCATGTTCTTTCTATAGTCTACATATTGCTCATCCCTCTTTTTGTTCTGTCTTTCCATTTTTTTGTCCGTTTGCTTTATTGTCTTTATCATCCATATTTTACTTTTTTTTTTTTCTGTAGAGACAGAGTCTCACTTTATTGCCCTCAGTAGAGTGCTGTGGCATTACACAGCTCACAGCAACCTCTAACTCCTGGCCTTAGGCAATTCTCTTGCCTCAGCTTCCAAGAATATCTGGGACTATAGGTGCCCACCACGATGCCCGGCTATTTTTTTGTTTTGCAGTTTGGCTGAGGCTGGGTTTGAACGCACCACCTTCAGTATATGGGGCCAGCACCCTACTCACTGAGCCATAGGCACCGGCCTAGCATCCATATTTTAAATTCTCTTTTTGTCAAAACCATTAATTTTTTATTTATTTTATTTTATTTTTATTTTTTATTATTTTTTTTCCAAAGCCCACACTCCTGACACCAGGAGGTCCCACCCCGGCTCCTGATGCCCACCCAACGCCTCCATTCAGAGTCTCATAGTCCTCTGGAGGGTAACTCATCACTTCCCCCACCTCCAAATCCTGATAGCCTTGCCTTCTTTCTCCACTGGCTTCCCTCTCCAAGTCCACTGTCTTTGCCCTCCGAGTCCACTGTCTTTCTCCTGTGTCCTTGACCTGTCTACTCACCTGGCTGCACACCCAAAGGCCACACCCCCTTCAGTCCCATTGCTGAGCCATCTTTAGGAAATGCAAATCTGGTATTGTCACTCTCTACTAAAACCTTTCTGTGGCTTCGCTTGCCCTCAGGCTAAAGCCTGTCCTGGAGCTCTGCCTCCTCTCTGGCCGCCCCTCCCCCACTGATTTTACCTCCTCAAGTCCTTCACCTTGTTGAATCCTCAGCTGTACCCCTCCTGTCCAACCCCACCAACCCTGCGTCCCAGCACCCTGCACTGTGGTTCTCCTCCCCACTTAACTTGCCTTCAAAAGAGCAGGCATTTGTGTAGGTCTTGCTCACTGTATGCAGAGTGCCTGCCAGTCAAAACCATTAATTTTTTATAGGTAGTGTCTTCTATAGTAGTTGCCTCATGGTCCTTCAGGGGAGTTGCTCTCTTGATTTTTCATGTTGCCCAAATTTTTCTGTTGGTTCTTCCGCATGTATTCTTTCTTGTTGTTCACTTCTGTGTCCTCTTTTTTTCTTCTCATTTCCTCCTTTGCTTTAAATTACCCTTTCTCAGAGCTTAGGTATTGAAGAGGCCTCTTGGTATGAGGCCAAAGGAAGAGAAGAGTAAAGAATGAGCAGGGAGAAACAAATAGGAAAAGAAAGAAAGAAGAAAAAAGAAGGAATAAGAAAAAGAAGAGAAAAAGAATAAAATGAAAGAAAAGAATTGACAAAGAGGAGAAAAGGAGGAAAGGATCAGGGAATGAGAGTGGTAAGAGAAATGGTATTGATTGGCATGGTGCTAAGGCCACACTTATAGCTCAAAGATTTTGACGGACTGGGCTACACCTGCAGCTCAAGGCTTTTGAGCCATTCTTAGTATGGCTGCCTTACCAGGCACCAAAGTAATAGTAAATTGACTCTATCAAGTATTCAAATCTGGTTGCTGTGTATTTCCAGTCCACCCACTTTTCCAAGCTTTCCATTCAGTGTGCAGCTTCCCCCCAAAACTGAAAACTGGGGCTAGGCTTCTTCCTGTCCCAGACCTCTGTTGGGGGGTGGGGGTGACTACCCCACTTGCCTACTGAGTCAGATCTCCACAGCTCTGGATCACATGCTGTCTCCTACACTTCATCAGCTTGCTGTGTTCCCTGAGCTACAACTCCAGGTAAGGTCCTCATGCCAGGTATGGCTGAATTCTCTTTTTCTCCCCAGTCATACTAGGAGAGTTCAACCAAATGATCCTTCTGGTTCACCTTCTTATGATTCCATTTGTTATTTTGTTTCTTTAAGGAATAGGGCTGAGAGGCATCTACCTCATGATAAATATCTGTAGGGGAGCATCTGGACAGATTCAGAGCTGCTAGGATTTGGCATAGAAAGGATGGTGTGGGGATAAGTTATGTTTTCAACAGCAGAAAAAAAAAAAAAGACCTCAGCAAGGTAGGAGCATCAGTATATGAAGGAAATTAGTGATTGGCAAGGAAAGAGGACTACATGAATGTTCTTAGCAGCTTATTTATAATAAATAAAAAGTGTTTTAATAAAAAGTGATTTATTTATAATAGCCCCAAACTGTAAATAACACAGTTATCCTTTAACAGACAAAAGAGTAAACAAAATGGTACATCCCTGGATTACTTGCAACAATTAAAAGAACAAAGTATTGATACAAGCAAGAATTAGGGTGAATCTCAAGGGATTTATGCTAAGTGAAAAGATCCAAGATTATGTACGGTATTATTCCATTTATATGGCATTAAAATGAAGAGATTATAGAAATGGAGAACAGATTATTAGTGGCCTAAGGTTAGGGATAGGAACAGGGGAGATGGCAGGTAGGCGTGTTTTAACAGGGCAGCAGGAGGGATTCTTGTAGTGAGGGAGTATCTCGACTAGTGTGGCGACATGAACATACACATGGGGTGAAGTATATAGGAGTAAGTGCATTCACACATGCACACACAGGAAAAACTGAGAAGTCTGAATGACTTAGGTGGATTGTATCAATGTCAGCATCCCAGTTGTGAAATTGTACTTTAGTTTTGCAAGACATTATCACAGGGGAAACTAGGCGAAGGGTTCACAGGAATTATCTGTCTCTCTTTACTGCATATAAATCTAAAATTATTCCAATAAATATTCAACGTAAGAAAGGAGGAGGACTTTGTGCCAAGGGAGACCAAGAGTCAAGAAATGTGGCCCACTCCCCGAGAGTGGCAACAAATACCCAGGAGGTCCTCTCGCCCGGTGAATGTCCTTATCATGGGCACTTGGAAGCAGGAATGGTGGCAGAGGTGGCTCAGTCTGGCTCCCCTCTATATAAGTGGGTACTTTTATAGCAGGATTCAAAGTGGTGTGAGGGAAGTATAGGAGGAAGTTTGCCTGGGGGATTCTGGTCCATTATTCTTCATTGAAATCTACCAATTTAGAGGAAAAGATGTTTATGGAATTCTGCTTCCAACATCAATAGAGCCATATCCTGCATTAAACAGGTGAAGGAAATTCTACAAATAAAATGCAAGTCATACGTAAACAATGGTTTGGACAGCAGGTATCCAGGACAGTTGAGGCTTAACTCTGGCTTGGCTCCTACCTTATAAGATGTATACTGAGACATTTTTTATCTATTAATATTAATCATTTTAATGGCTAATATTAACTGAGTAGTTGCTATGTGTCAGGCCACTGTGCTGAAGATTTTAAATACATTATCCCATTTGTCTTCACAACAGCCCCACAAAGCTAGAGCTGTTCTTATCTCTGGACACCTGTTATCTACAAAAGTTAAGTTAAAACATCAACTACATGGTGTGAGAGTGGTAGAGTGGATTCACTCCCACAACCACTGCACTACTTCTCAATTCTCAGCTGTAAAAAGAAGAGATCAGGCCAAGGGGGTTGATCTCTACATGGCTTGGATGGATGCTGAAGCCAATTAGCTGAGCTTAACAAGGGGTGGTGAAGAAATAATTTAAGAAATGCCAAACTTTGCCCTATAGGAAAGGATATAAACTTAGGCGGGTTGAGGGATAGAGGAAGCCAGAACAGAGAGGGTAATGGAATGATTTGTCACCCTTTGAAGAGAATGTGACTTACTTAGGATTTCCTGTTATATTCTGATTGAATATGAAAAACAAGCCCTTCTCTCCAATAGAGGTTATGGTCTCTAAAAAGTCCTGTTGGTTGAATGCAAGTTATAGCCTATCTCTTTTGATTCCCTAAAAGCAGGCAGTGGGAAGATAAAATATCTGTATCCTGGCTCATTCAACTCACAAAGAGCTCCCCTCGAAAAGCAACTATTTCTGTTAAAACAGAGAAAGGAAATCAGGACAGGATGCACTAAAGGCAGAAGTGGGTAGAAGAGCAATGCCAAGACCTGAGGTGAGAGGAGAGAGAATACAAACTAGTACAAACACAAACAATATTGCTGAGTGTTTTTTTTTTTTCACCCTGCATCTCATAGTTCCTTAAAATCCACTTGAGTTTGCAAGCCTTTCCCTGCTCATCCCCTTAGGAGGGAGAATAGCAACATGTTTAAGAGCAAGGGTGCACTCTGGAGCCAGATGCCTCAGTTCAAGTCCCAGCTCCTCCTCTTACCAGCTGTGAGACCTGAACATCCAACCTCTCTGCACCCTCCGTTTCACTGTCTGTAGGATGGTGTGGCAGCACTTCATGGGGTTGGGTGAGTTAATGCACATGTGCTTGGGACAGTGCCTGGCCATAGGGATCACTCCACCAAAGTTAGCTATGGTGATTATGACTATGAGATAACAGAAGATATTCTAAGGTTCCAAAAGCTCCCTGATATTCCTCCAGTCAGATTTGTTTTGGTCTTAATTGTGTGGCTCTGGGACTTCCTAGAGGCTGAGAATAGGAAAGCTTCTTGTATTATTCTTTGAGTTTTTCTTTCTGAGCCTCAGTTTACTTATCTATAAGATGGGTATAATAACTTCTACCTCTGTTTGCCTTATGACATCTTGTGCATCTCTTAAGATAATGTATATGGAAGCACTTTAAGGAAAATAAGGCTCCTTAAGGACTAAATGTGGTAATTTACCACTCTGAGACTGTGCTCTCCATTAGAAAATGTCAATAGTAATACCTGCTTCCTGGAGTGAGGATTAAGAAGCTGAAGTCACCTGGTTTCTTGTACCCTCAATGAATCCCCAACAATTGAAAAAAAAAAAAAGCTAAAGTCATTAGAACATAATGCCAGTCCAAAACCTGCTCCCCCAACCCCGTGCTGTCCCCATCTGTGGACATGTTTCCTAGTTAAGGAACCCTAACTTTCCAGTTTGAGAGCATGAGAGGGGAGCATGCTCACCAGAGGAGATAAGACCCTTACCAAGCCTCATTCTGGCCACCCAGCCAGTTTAAACCTGTTAGATTATGGTTAGTTTATCCTGAAGTCAGAGCTACTGTTTGGATCTCATTATCTCACCCCCCACCACCACCACTTTTTGAGTTTTGCTTAAAGATTTGATTTGGAGAATGGCAGGAAGGGATCTTTATCAAAGCTTTTGGGGCTCCGTAAGTAGATGGTAGAGAGAGCCTTGGAACACTTGGCTTCTCTCAAGGACCTTTCTTGCTGTCTCTGCACAGAAAATGCAGTTGCTTGTACTTCCAGTTTTCAGAGCATCCACTCTTATGCAGACAAATCACAAGTACAGTAAAAATAGCCAACATCCAGCCAATGCTTGCTGATGCAGGCAAAGTCAGATGGTTTCTAGCAGCCATGGTACCATGTTCCATTTGTATCAGATTTGTAAACAACTTCCATATAAGCATTTTCACTTTTAAGAGCTCTGGGATCAAATTGACCCAGGTTAAAACTGCCTTAGCTGCTCTCAGCACTGTTACCTTGGGTAACATACTCTCTAAGCTCCACTTTCTCACTTATAAAATGGAAAAAGGTAAACACATGTGCTAGAGGGATGTTGCAGAAGTTCTATGCCACATCTGTACACTGGCTACTCAATTTAGGCTCTAGTGAAAAATGAAAAATATGGAGTTCCTTGTTCAAAAAAAAGAGAAAAAGATTTTTTGTTTTATCCACTGTCTCCCCAGCCTGTCATTGTGTTTTAATTTGCTATTAATGTTATGCACTCAGGCAGGAGGATACTTTCCTGTTAGGTACAGACCCTTACAGGTGCCTGGACCCTACCTTGAGACTAAGTGCACCAGGCTATGAGTGAACCAAGGTTTCAAGTACTTAGCATGTGTTTAATTGTCCCATCAGATTTCACTTACAAAACCTAAATCCAAAGATAGAATCACTAAACATTTTAAGATGAGACAATAGACTGAACCCCCTGCTATACGCCTTTCTGAGTGTGGGCTGTGTGTTTGTACTGGTTGCACAGCTGCAAAGTTGGCTTTTGAATGTGCCCGCAAAGCATTTAGCACAGTTTCTGGCCCATAAAAATGTTCGTTTGTGAGTCAGAATCTTATAACAGAATCACCTGGATGCTTAAAAAGGTAGATTGCTGGGCCCAAACTAGAGTCTGATTCAGGGTCTTAGGTGAGTCCAAGGAATCTTTCCCTTTATGAATTCTCCCAGAGCTCCTTCTCAGCCTAGTGTTGTGATTCTTTCCTGGGTACATTGACACCTCCCTTTTGCCGCCTCCAACAGAAAAGGTGACAGAGTAACAAATAGGAGATTAGATTGGAGAACATGGGGCTTTTAAAATGAGACTTCAGACAGGGAAGACTGGAAGAGATGGTTATAGATGGGAAAACAAAGGACCAAGGGGGCAGAGACTTGCTCAAAATCTGTTGAGAGATTAGAGGTGAAAGCCCAGTCAAGAACAGATCCTGAGCATCACAGTATCACAGCATCTAGGCATGTATCTGCTCAGTCCCTGCCCTCTGGGGATCACAGCAATCAGTTTTCACAGCCCCCTTGACTTGTCCAATTACTCCCTTTCTTCCTCCTCAGAGAGTCTGCCCTTTGGTTTGAACACCACTCTTCAACTTGGGTTTGGAAGGAAGCATCCACCCCAGTAGGAAGAGGAAATGTGTTTTCTCAACACACAGCCAGCTCAGAATCACGACACTAGGCTGAGAAGGAGCACACTTGGTCATCCAGCAGAGCTGCACTTGCTGGAGTTCAGGGCTGGGATTGGTTTGTGCAGACTGGAGGTGTAGATCCTAGATGACTGCTCAGAAACAGGACTTTAAAGGAGGGACCCTCCCCATGGGGGCTCTGTCTCAAGAACAGCAAGAAGAAGTCCTTCTCATGGAGGGGAATGAATCAGGACTGGGACTTTTGAGGTCAAGACCTTGATGAGGGAGACATAAGATAGGAGAGAAGGAAGATATATGCAGTGGCAAAGGATCCTTATTTTCTTTTTTTCTTTTCTCTTTCAGGGGAGAGCAAGAGCCCAGTGCCCACTACTACAAATTATGTAATCAAGTTTCACACATTTGGGGGAACAGCAGGGGTGAGCACATCCAAAGTGTAATGAATAAGGCCTTGCTCTGGAAAAACCCTTTTCAAGATCACTGTATTTCCCCTGCCAGGTGAGTGTAAAGGGTCCTTATTCTGCATCCCACCCTGGTTCTCTGCCTGGCCCATCTCTGTCTTTTGTCAGGAGATATCTGAAGAAGAATTGTGAGTCCTGACTTCCTGTGGGTGCTCAGAAATTTCCTCTAACTTCCCTGAGACTCCATTTTTCATCTGTCAAACGGGCTAACAATGTTCACCTCATAGGACTGATGTGTTTATACAAGTTCTGTATACTGTGAGGTCCCAGGAAGATGTCAACTCCTGTTATTTGTCTATTTGTTCTCAGGCTGATGTGCACAAAGCAAGATAGATCCTGTCCTGCAATACAAGTTCCTGGGCTCTTGCTTGTGTGTGTTTTTTCCCCCTCGTATCCTAGCAATGTCTTTCAGGAGGCTGTGACTTTGGGTATGGTGGGTGAAAGGGCCAGCTCAGCAGGAAACTCTCCCCACAGCCTGGAGAAAGCTGGATAAATCTGGAGAAGGATTTACAGGAAAAATTGTCTGTCAGGCTGTCTGGAGCCACAGGCCAACAGTAAAGGGGGTAAAAGGCCATGTCAGCTATGAGAAGAATTGGTTCCTGGAGAACTTACATCTGTGAGTTTTTGATATTCAAATGCACTAGCCATGCATGTCATCTGCACTTGCATCATAGATGGACAGTCCCTTTGTCATTACAGACACTAGGTGTCCCCACATGCATCCCTACAGCCCACAAGAGCTCCAAAGGCTGACCCCAGGCTGCGCAGTGATTAGCAAGGGCTCCATGTCTTTTCTAACTATGATGCCACTGCTCAGTGTTGATGAGGGAGCTGGGATGTTTCCCATATCAATCAATAGTTATGCTCTACTTGGGCTGGAGAACCCTGGACTGTGGGGGAAGGAATCAGAGGTCCTAGTCCCACCATGGCACCAATTTTCTTACATGATTTTAGAGATATCACTTTCCTTCTCTGGCCCTCAGTTTCTTGTACAATGACCCATTCTATACAATGGGTCCATATTCCTTCCTTACATACATTGGAAAATGGACTAATGTCCATATGGAATAACAGGAGTGAAAGAACTTTGAGAAAGCTGGAAAAGCTGGAAAATCCCTACATATGCAAGAGTGAGAAGAGGGAAACAGGGAAGTGGACATGGAGGAGGCGCAGGCCCTGACTACTTCAGATCACATTGTTGAGCTAGTCTCTGAGCCTGTGTTCTTTCTACTGTCCCGTCTAGGGTTTGGCAAAGTAATGGCGAGATGGAAAAGCAACAGAAGGGGAAGCTGAAGAGTGAGCTCTGTGAGGAGCTGCAGCCAGTGGAGCGCAGGGTGAGGTCTGGACCCCTGCTGGTCAGAGCCGCCAGGATGTGTGGCTCACTGAGGTCACAGCAGCCAGCTGACAGGCCATCTCTCTCTCTTTCTCTCTCTCTCTCTCTCTCTCTGGAGTGACTCTTTTGTTCAGATTGTGCTTCTGTGGCATGTACACATTCTAGGAGGCAGAGAAGTTTGCTTCACCTGGAGATCAGAGGACCCAGAGGAATGATGCTTTTGGCTAACTGTGAAGTGATTTTCAGTGCTTTGTGAATGGACCAATCCACGTTACGTTGCTATGCAGGTGGACCAAAACCCACCTATAGAAATTACCAAGTAGGAATGAAATTGAAAACAAAAGAATTATAAAACAGATCAACAAATCAAAACGTTGGTTTTTTGAAAAGGTCAATAAAATAGATAAACCTTTGGCTAACCTAATCAGGAAAAAAAGAGTCAAATCTCTAATTTCATCAATCAGAAATGGTAAAGACGAAATAACAACAGACCCTCAGAAATTCAAAAAACCCTTAACGAATATTACAAGAAACTTTACTCAGAAATATGAAAATCTCAAGGAAATTGACCAATACT
>CAUYRH010172541.1:0-17407 GCA_963574655.1 Perodicticus potto | reverse complement strand
CCTGTAGTCCCAGCTACTCGGGAGGCTGAGGCAAGAGAATCGCCTAAGCCCAGGAGTTGGAGGTTGCTGTGAGCTGTGTGACACCATGGCACTCTACTGAGGGCGATAAAGTGAGACTCTGTCTGTACCAAAAAAAGATTCTATTGAGTATTTGGTGCATTGATATTCATTAATGATACTTATCTGAAGTTTTCCTTTTTTGTTATATCCTTTCCTGGTTTTGGTATCAGGGTGATATTTGTTTCATAGAAGGAGTTGCGGGAGGAGGATTCCTTCCTTCTTAATGTTTGGGAATAGATTCTGCAATAGAAAGGTACCACCTCTTCTTTGAAGGTTTGGTAGAATTCTACTGTGAAACAGTCTGGTCCAGGAATTTTTTTGTTGTTGTTGGAAGTTTTTTAATTGGTCTTTCAATTTTAGAGTTTGAAATTGTTATTTTCAAGAGTTCTGTTTTCACGGAGTATAGTGGCTCATGTCTGTAATCCTTGTACTCTGGGAGGCTGAGGTGGATGGATTGCTTGAGCTCAAGAGTTTGAGACTAACCTGAGCAAGAATGAGACCTGGTCTCTACTAAAAAAATAAAAATAAAAAAACTAACCAGGTGTGGTGGTGCATGCTTGTAGTCCCCGCTACTTGGGAGGCTGAGGCAAGAGGATCACTTGCACCAAAGAGTTTGAGGTTGCTGTGACCTATGACACCATGGTACTCTTCCCAGGGCAACAGAGTATTTGTATCAAAAAAAAAAAAAGTTATGTTTCTTCTTGGTTTGAGTCTGGGGAATTAGTGTGATTCTGGTAATTTGTCCATTTTTCTCTACATTTTTGAATTTCTGGGTATAGAGATTTTTGTAGTTTTCAGTAAAGATCTTCAGTATCTCTGTGGAATCAGCAGTTATTTCCCCTTTTTCATTTCTGCTTGAGCTTATTAGAGATTTTGCTTCTCTGTTTTTAGTTAATGTGGCCAAGAATGTATCAATTTTATCTTTTCAAAGAACTCACTTTTTATTTTGTTAATTTCCTGAATGATTCTTTTGTTCTCAACTTCATTTCCTTAAAGGAATCTAATGATTTCCTTCTTCTTTGTTGTCATTTTTTTTTTTGCAGTTTTTGGCCAGGGCTGGGTTTGAACCCACCATGGGGCCAGCGTCCCACTCCCATGAGGCACAGGCATCACCCATGATTTCCTTCTTTATCACTCGTTGACCCATCTGTTATTTATAGGCTATGTAAGAGTCCAAGACTTTGTGTGAGGATGAGTATTTCTGTTGACATTGAGACCTGCTTTTATTCTACTGTGGTCCATAAAGGTATACGGTATGATATCGATTGTTTAAAAGTTGTTGAGGCTTAGTATCTCCTAGGATGTGATTAATCTTGGAGAATGATCCATGAGCTGATGAAAAGAATGTATATTCAGTATCATTGGGGTAAAATGTTCTATAGATGTCTTTGGTTTTTTTGTTTGTTTGTTTGTTTGTTTTGCAGTTTTTGGCTGGGGCCGGGTTTGAACCTGCCACCTTCGGTATATGGGGCTGGCACCCTACTCTTTGAGCCACAGGTGCCGCCCATGTAGATGTCCTGAAAGCTTGGTTATTCTAAAAAGTCAAATTTAAGTCCATCATTTCTTTAGTTTCTGCTTGGAGGATCTGTCCAGTTCTGTCAGTGGAATGTCAAATTCTTCAGCGATTATGGTATTGCTTATCATGTTGTTCAGACTAAGTAGGATTTGTTTTATAAATCTGGGCATATTTATGTTTGGGTGCATATGTGTTTAGAATTGAAAAGATTTCTTGTATTGTTCCCTTGACCAATATATAGTGTCTGTCTTTATCTTCCTTTTTATGGTTTTAAAACCAATTGTATCTGCAGAGAGGATTGCAATGCCCGCTTTCTTTTGGTTTCCATTTGCCTGAAGTATTGTTTTCCAACCCTTCACCCTGTGTCTTGATAATGACTTTGGGGGTGAGATGTTTTTACTGAAGACTGCAAATACTTGGTTTGTACTTTTTATCCAGTTGCCCAGTCTGTGCCTCTTCAGTGGGGAATTCAAGCCATTTACATTTATTGAGAGAATTGATAAGTAGAATTGAGTTCTATTCATCTTGTTAAGTGGAGCACTGTTGCCTTCTTTTATCACTTGGGCCATTGTAGAGGCTAGACTTTGTTCTTTAGTTTTTAGGTGTCTTTACTTTGCTGGTGGTCCATTGGGTTAGTTTGTGTGTAGTACAGGCCTGAGTACTTTCTGCAGGTCTGGTCGTATAGCGGCAAATTTCCTCAATGTTTGCTTGTTGGTAAAAGATTTGATTTCTTTATTGAAGATGAAGCTTAATTTTGCAGGGTACAGAATCCTAGGATGGCAATAGTTTTGTTTGTGAAGATTGAAAGTGGAACTTTGTTCCCTTTTGGCTTGTAAAGTTTCAGCTGAGGAGTGCACTGAAACCCCAAGGTATTTGCCCTTGTAGATGTCCTCCTGCCCATGCAGATGTCCTCCAAATGCTTACAAAATTTTCTCTTTTCATTTTGACTTTGGCCATGTTAATTACAATGTGTATAGGATATACTTCCTTTGAATTGAGTGAGCTTGGGGTTCAGTATTCATCTAGAAGGTATTTGAATATATAGGGATATTAGAGAAATATTTAGCTATAATATCCTGGATTAAGTTTTCCATACTGTTGGGGGGGCTCTCTTACTCTCCTTTGGGGATACCTGTAATTCGTTTGTTGGTGCACTTGGTATAGTTTGGTCATTCTCTAAGAGATTGCCTTGCTTTTACTCTCTTCTTTTCTGCCTCTTTAAATGACTGGCTTAATAAGCCTTGTCTTTGAACTCTGAGATTCTTTCTTTTCCTTGGTTTAATTTGTTACTGAAACTTTCTATTATGTTTCGAAACACTCTTAATGACTCTCTCAATTCTTTTAGCTCCTTGTTATTGTTGCTAATTGTGTCTAGATTCTTGGAGACTATACTTTCAGTAAATTCTTGGATTACTTTTGCTGGCTTTGCACTTTTCCTTCAATTCCCTTCTTTTTTGTTTTTGCCATACATAATCTGATTTTCCTTTCTGTCATTTCCATAATTTCTTTATAGTCGGGATCTTCTGAGGTAGCTACGTGGGAGATGATCTGATCTGATTCTTCATTGTGGCAGTGATTTTTTGTTTTTTTTTTTAATGACAAAGAGTTTCATTCTGTTATCCCAGGCCAGACATAGCTCACAACATATCAGACTCCTGGGTTGAAATGATCTGCCTGGCTCAGGGAGAGGGACTGGGACTACAGGTGCCAGCAATTTTTTCTATTTTTAGTGGAGATGGGTCTCGCTTTGCTTAGGCTGGTCTCAAACTCCTGACTGCAAGTGATCCTCCCACCTCAGCCTACCAGAGTGCTAGAGGATTACAAGTGTGAGCGACTGAGCCCATCCTGCACTGATTTTTTTTTTTTTTTTGAGACAGAGCCTCAAGCTGTCACCCTGGGCAGAGTGCTGTAGCATCACAGCTCATAGCAACCTCCAATTCCTGGGCTCAAGCGAGTCTCCTGCCTCTGCCTCCCAAGTAGCTGGGACTACAGGCGCCCGCCGCAACGCCCGACCATTTTTTGGTTACAGCCAAATTGTTGTTTGGCGGGCCCAGGCTGGATTCGAACCTTCCAGCTCAGGTGTATGTGGCTGGCACCTTAGCCCATTGAGCCACAGGTGCCATGCCTGTTCATTCTTTTTTACATGTAGTTTCTTCTTTGATTCAGGGTATGTTCTTTTTATAAGGAAGATGGGGGATGGTTCCTAAGACACCAGGGGGCACTTCAGTGTAATGAAAAACAAAGTCGCTTTTGGATGTGAAGGTCCAAGTCCGGAAATTGAATCCCATGAGGTTTTGTGGCAGGTAGTCATGGATATCAGAACTGGTTTTCTCACTGTGGGAGTGAATGCTATGTAGATGATTCAGATGCCCCAGCAACCAATGTCCCAGGCCAGAGCCGTATGCCCAGTGTTCAAGTGTGCCACAGCCTAGCTCTGAGAAATAGTGTGCCCTCTATCACTGAGGCAGGGGGCATGCCCCTCTGATCCAAATTGTATGTAGAGATTAAAAAGTGGTCCTTGGCTCGGCGCCTGTAGCTCAAGTGGCTAAGGCTCCAGCCACATACACCAGAGCTGGTGGGTTTGAATCCAGCCCAGGCCTGCCAAACAATAATGACAACTACAACCAAAAAATAGCTGGGCGTTGTGGGAGCCTGTAGTCCCAGCTACTCGGGAGGCTGAGGCGAGAGAATCGCTTAAGCCCAGGAGTTAGAGGTTGCTGTGCGCTGTGGTGCCACGGCACTCTATCCAGGGCAACAGCCTCTGTCTCAAAAAAAAAAAAGAAAGAAAAAAAGAAAGTGGTTCTTGGTAGGGGTAAGACTTCCTAATCTGTGGACTCTGTTCAAAGATGGCTACCTGTGCTTGGAAGGCTGAGCTCATGCCATTTGCACAGCCAGTCCCTCAAAAGACACACTACTTTGGATCCTCACTGTCTTTAATGAACTTTGGGCCTTCAGTGGCAGGGCCCCACTTTCTTATTTTCTTATGGGTGGCGAAAGTTACAACACTGTCATGGCCAGAAGCATAAGTCTGTGGATGGGCTTTATCATAAGCAATAGCAATAGCAATTTTATAGAAGGATAATATATACCTATTATAAAATCTAATTATTGGCTCTGTGCCTGTAGCTCAAGTGGCTAGGGCACCTGCCACATACACCAGAGTTGGCAGGTTCGAAAATAGCCGGATGTGGTGGCAGGCACCTATAGTCCCAGCTACTTGGGAGGCTGAAGCAAGAGAATTGCTCAAGCCCAAGAGTTTGAGGTTGCTGTGAGCTGTGACACGATGACACTCTACCCAGGGCGACACCTTGAGACTCTATCTCAAAAAAATAAATGAAATCTAATTATTTAGGTGTATAATTCAGTGACTTCTAGTAAATTTCCACCCTGAGCAAGAGCAAAACCTCATCTCTACTAAAAATAGAAAAATCAGCTGGGCATTGTAGTGGGTACCTATTGTCCTAGCTGCTCAGGAGGCTGAGGTAGGAGTATTGCTTGAACTCAGGAGTTTGAGATTTCTATGAGCTGTCATGATGCCATGACACTCTATCTGGGCAACTCTGTCTCAGAGAAAAAAAGAAAAAGAAAAATTAAGGTATAGCTGTGTGCCTTGTCTAGAACCACCTGCTGAAATAAGTTATTTTGACACCTTCTGCTGTCAAAGGTGGTAGCAACTCCCAAAGGGAATACAGATAGCCCAAACTTACAGTGGTTTAATTTAACAATTTTTCAACTTTACAATGTTGAGAAAATACTCATTCATTTATACTTCTTGATATACCAAGTAAGGCGCCTGCCCCATATGCTGGAGGTGGCGGGTTCAAACCGAGTCCTGACCAAAAACTGCAAAAAAAAAAAAAAAAAAGATGAATGAACTATACTTCTTGATATACCATGGGTTTATCAGGATGTAGCCTTGTTTTAAGTCAAGGATCATCTTTATGCAGTTTTCCTCCTGGGTTGTTAGGGGATTAATTGAAGAGCTGCCTGTGGATTATAAAATTAGTGGATGCAGGAAAATGTTTGCGTCTGTAAGAGCAGGGACATTAGGTTACATCAGTAACAAAGTATCAAGGAAGCATAATGCTACCAAAGTAAACTAATAAAACTCTAGTAACTGACCCCAAGGAAATGGTGATCTATGAATTGCCTAACAAAGAATTTTGTTTATTTATTTATTTATTTATTTGTTTATTTATTTATTATCAAGAGTGCCTTGGCATCATAGCTCACAGCAGCCTCCAACTCTTGGGCTTGAGTGATCCTCTTATCTTAGGTTTTTTTTTTTTTTTTAAATAAAGATAGGATCTCACTTTTGCTCAGGCTGGTCTTGAACGTATGAGCTCAAGCAGTCCACCTGCCTCAGCCTCCCAGAGTGCTAGGATTAGGTGTGAGCAACCGCACCTGACCCTAACAAAGAATTTAAAGGAATTATCTTTTTTTTTTTTAAAGGAATTATCTTAAAGAAGCTCAATATGCAAGAGAACATAAAAAGCTAAACAAAATTAGGAAAACAATGCATGAACAAATTATGATATTTAAGAAAGAAATAGAAACCATAAAGAAAAAACCAAACAAATCCTATAGCTAAGAGTACAATGATAAAACAGAAAAATGCATTAGAGAGCTTCAATAGCAGGTTTCATATAGAAAAAAGAATAGTGATCTCAAAGAGAAGCAATTTGAAATTTGATAATTAGAATTAAAAAGAAAAAAGTATGAAAAGGAATGAAAGAAGGATATGGGACTTATGGAGTACTATCAAGGTAGCAAAAATTTGAATTATGAGAGTTTCAGGGGGAGAAGAAAGAAAGAGGACAGGATGCTTAATTAAAGGAATGATTCTAGGCTGGGTATGATGGGCTTATGCCTTGTAATCCCAACACTTTGGGAGGATTGCCTGAGGCCAGCAGCAACCCCAGGAACACAGTGAGACTTCTGAAAAACAAAAAAGTTTAGCCAGACATGGTGGCACATACCTTAATTCCAGTTACTGAGTAGCTGAGGCAGGATAATCACTTGAGTCTGGAAGTTGGAGGTTGCTTTGAGTTGTGATCATGCCACTGCACTTCAGCCTGGGTAATAGAATGGGACTCTGTCTTAACCCCACACCTCAATAAAAAAGGTACTGGAAACTTCCCAAGTCTTGAGACATAGACATGCAGATTCCTGAAGCCCAAGGGATCCCAGGTAAGATTAGCCAAAAGAAGAATACTTTAATACATGTTAAGTCATCCTTCCGTATCCATAAAGGATTGGTATTTATTTATTTATTTATTTATTTTTGAATATTTTCTGTCTGCAGGTGGTCGAACCTACAGATGCAGAATAACCATCTAAACCAAGTCTTTATTATTTCCAAAAATCCTTTCTTAATTTTTTTTTTTTTTTTTTTGTAGCGATAGAGCCTCACTTTATCGCCCTCGGTAGAATACTGTGGTGTCACAGCTCACAGCAACCTCCAACTCCTGGGCTTAGGTGATTCCCTTGCTTCAGCCTCCCAAGTAGCTGGGACTATAGGCACCTGCCACAACGCCCGGCTATTTTTTTGTTTTGCAGTTCAGCCGGGGCTGGGTTTGAACCCGCCACCCTCGGTATTTGGGGCCAGCGCCCTTGCTGAGCCACAGGTGCCGCCCCTTTCTTAACTTTTTAATTGACATATACAAGTTCATGTCTTACAGAGTGTAGAATCATGTGTGGTGTTTATTATGGCTCAGTTTATGTTTCTAGCTTCCTGCTGCCTCCAAAGATATAGTTCCTCATTGAATTTCATGTTCAAAGAACATTTAATGATATTCAGCGAAGAAGAATCATTAGCTTGGTATATCCTGCTCTTCCTTTGTCAAAATTCATTTCTGGAACTCAGGCCTTGCTGAGTTACATAGACTTGGTGGTGTGGATAGTGTCTGTGTATATAAAAAAGGGTGGGTTTTGTATTTGTTATGCTACTTTGTGTGTGGTCACTGCAATTGCCCAATAATTTTTAAGCAGTTGCCAATTAAGCCAGAAGGACTCAAACCTCATTTGAATGATGTGATGGCACTTAGGCCTGGCATACTGTGTTTAGACCCTAGGAATCCAAATGTGTCACAGATGAAGGCTGACATTAGGGTCACCTTCTGAAGGTAGTAAGCTCTGGCTTTCTCACAGGCTCTTTGCCTACTCATTTCATTGTGTGCTATTACGTGGCTACTGGTCACATAGGTTTTCACCAGTATTTTCCATTGACTGGCTCAGTGCCTGTGGCTCAAGTGGCAAAGGTGCCAGCCACGTACACCTGAGCTGGCGGGTTCGAATCCAGCCTGGGCCTGCCAAACAACAATGATGACTGCAACAAAAAATACTTGGGCCAACTTGTGGTGGGCGCCTGTAGTCCCAGCTACTTGGGAGGCAGAGGCAGGAGAATCGCTTGAGCCGAGAAGTTGGAGGTTGCTGCTGTGAGCTGTGATGCTACAGCACTCTACCCAGGGAAACAGCTTGAGGCTCTGTCTCAAAAAAAAAAAAAATTTTTTTTTTTCCATTGACTAATGTCTCATATAAGCCAACATGGAGTAAAGGCAAACTAATTATTGCCAAGGACATGGGAATGCTTTGCTTTTTTCAGTGTCAGAGCCCCTGGCTTGCTCTCTGGTGAATCTCACTGGGGCAGCTTGGTGTACACAGGGATGTTCTCTACCCCATGAAATAGCCTGTTATATTTTGGGCATCATTGCTCTAGTCCATCTTTTCTGGAGCTAAAGGTTTTGTTGTTGTTGTGTTTTTATTTTTTTTAAAGAGAGTCTTACTTTGTTGCCCTGGGTAGAGTGCCGTGGCATCACAGCTCACAGCAACTTCCAACTCCTGGGTTTTGGCAATGCGCTTGCCTCAGCCTCCTGAGTAGCTGGGACTACAGGCGCCCACCACAACACCTGGCTATTTTTTGGCGGGGGCTGGGTTCATTTATTTTGAGACAGAGTCTCACTATGTCACCCTGAGCCCTTGGTAAAGTACAGTGGTGTCACAGCTCACAGCAACTTCAAATTCCTGTAATTAAGCGATTCTCTTGCCTCAGCCTTCCAAGGAGCTGGGACTACAGGTGCATGCCACGACACCCAGCTATTTTTTTGTTGTAGTTGTCATTGTTGTTTAGCAGGCCCTGGCCACATTTAAACCTGCCAGCCCCATTGTATGTGGCCAGTGCCCTAACCATTGAGCTATGAATTAGGGGTGATAGAGGGTCCCAAGGTTTTTCTGTCAATAACAAATGCTGCCTTTGGCCCAGATTCTGGCTCCTTTGCCTGGCATTGGGCTCTGCTTAAAAAGCTTAGCCAGTTTCTGAAATTATTTCTCATACCATTTGCAGACCATAGACCAAGAAGAAGGGGATCTACAAATTTCAGTTCTTCCAAGGGTTCTGAATGGTTAATAATTTCTGTGACCTAAGTCTGGTTACCCTTCATTTAAACATTTCCTTTTTCATTTTCAATTGCACGGTGCTTAAAAGGACCAGTAGAGCTCCTAGACAGAAATCAATGGATTATGATCTATGATTATTTTTAAAGCCCTCCCAACCTCATCAAGTCAAGGATTAAATTAGAAAGCTATTAAATATGGATTTGATTTATGTAGCTTCCTGAACATATCCCATATTCAGAGGGAAGCAGGACATTTACACAGTACCCTCTCTGAGAGCCTGGCCTTTTCCATAGGGTCAAGATACTTAAGATGGTTGTCATACATGAAGGAGCTTTCTATACTTACTACTTTGCTATTCATTTCTGAGATCTACAAGAGAGCATCTTAGTGTGTGTTGAAGTTTCCTTGGCTTATTCAAATAATTTATGATTGATCCCTTGCTACCTGAAGTCTTACTGTGGCGCAGGCCCACACTCTACAATTGGAAAATCCCAGAGCAAAACATTTGAAAATAGTTATTTGTGTTTTATTGCTTAGTTTTATTTCATGAAAACAGAGTTTAGGTTTGTTTCTTCTTCTCTGCTCTCTTAACCCCTCTAATGCTCCCACAGCCAAAGGAAGCAGTAGAAAAGTAGAAAATATATAAAGTTTTTCTGAGTTTCTGATTTAATCAGAGAAAGCTGATTTTATGACAGCCCAAAGCCAAGCAAATGCTGCTTTTCTCTGGAGCTATTCCCAAGCAAAGGGAGTTGAACAGCTTTTTTAGCACCGGAGCCTTCATAATATTTATCAAAACGGGGGAAACAGAACCAGGGGATGGGTGGGTATAGAAAAATTTCTCTGCCCCATACCCTTAACAAAAGCATGCAGTTAATAGATTTATCTGAAGTAACTTGTATTCAAAGGATAATGGCTTATAATTATTATTATTATTTTTTTTTATGGAAAAGCACATCTATTGGGAACGGGCCTAATGGCTAGTAGTAGGCAAAGGTATGGATAAATGGCCTACCTACATGTTGGGTGCTATGAATGGCAGGCCTGCCAACCCATCACTTTTTTTTTTTCTTTTTATTAAATCATAGCTGTGTACATTAATGCAATCATGGGGTACAATGTGCAGAGTTTCACTTTGTCACCCTCGGTAGAGTGCTGTGGCATCACAGTTCACAGCAACCTCCAACTTCTGGGCCTAGGGGATTCTCTTGCCTCTGCCTCCCAGGAGCTGGGACTACAGGCGTCCACCACAACGCCTGACTATTTTTTTGTTGCAGTTTGGCTGGGGCCGGCGCCCTACCCACTAAGCTACAAGTGCTGCCCCAGCCCATCACTTCTTTGGCCACGCCTGTGGCGATAGTGCCTGCTTACGAGTCACTTGACAGCCTCCTCTGTAGCAGTGCTAGAAGGGAATCCTGGGTTTGTCATTATCTTGCCAGCTTGGGTCCGAGTATCTTCCATGCCTTAATCTACTCATCTATTCACTGGCTTGAATATCTTATTTTCTCAACTCAGTATTTTGATACCTCCTTCATCTTTCCATTCCTAAACTAAGACAGTTTAGCCAACTCCACCTTTGGAGGAAAAGTGCTGAATATAGTATATAGCTTTGGCTTAGGATAGAAGATTGGAACTTGGCTTATAAGGAGGAAGCAAGAGTCAGATAACAGAATTTGAAAGAAACATAGTTAGCTAAGTGGACTCTAGGCTATGTACCTGAGTCAGGGGTTCTAAAGGGATTCTAATACCAAGAGTCAGGTATCCCAGCTGGGGAAGTAAAATGAGGGTTCTGGGACAGTAGGGCATCACTAAACTTGACTTTTCATGCCAGCACTATTGTATTTTCTCTTCCATTTTTTAGACCTCGAAAAAGCCCAAGACAGCAGAAGCAGATACCTCCAGTGAACTGGCTAAGAAAAGCAAAGAAGTATTCAGAAAAGAGGTAAGGTTTGGTGGATATGGACACTAAGCTCCTCAGGCTTAAACCTGGACTCTTCTACTTTTTTTTTGAGACAGAGTCTCACTATGTCACCATTGCTGTGGTGCCATGGCATCACAGTTCACAACAACCTCGAACTTTTGGGCTTAAGTGATTCTTTTGCCTCAGCCTCCCAAGTAGCTGGGACTACAGGTGCCTCCCACAACTCCCGGCTATTTTTGTTGTTGTTGTAGTTGTAATTATTGTTTTAGCAGGCCTGGGCCGGGTTCGAACCCACTAGCCCCGGTGCATGTGACCAGCACCCTAACCACTGAGGTATAGGTGCTGAGCCAACTCTTCCACTTCTTGTCCTAAGTACCATATTTTGCTGTGTATAATATGCAATCTTTTGTCACATTTTTAAGGGAAAAATAAGGATGTGCGTTATACGTGGGTAGTATAGCTCAGGAGTAGGGAACCCAGTAGGCCTTCCAGGGCTTCCTTACCCTCCTGCCTGGGCCCACCAGGCACATGGAATTCTAATCCAGGAAGATCAGGAATCTGAAGGGAGCAGGTGGAGCAGCCTCTGCTCAGCACCACAGTCAGGGGAGGGAGTGGTGGTAGGGCTGGTGAGGCAGGCAGTGGAAATGCAGAACAAGGGCTGAGGCCTGAGGCTATGCAGGGCAAAGGCTAAAGCCCGAGTCCTGGCTACATGGAGGGGAACAGGGGCCCCACACCTGCCTGGCTGTCTGCAGGCCAGGTGGCCTCAGAAGCACCTGCCCTGCTGACCACACATGTGGCCATCTCAGCCGTTGTCCTCAGTGTGGCAGGAAGGGGAAGACTCCCGGCAGAGAAGGAAGGAGCAGCCTTCACAAAGCAGGCAGCTGCAGGAGAGTGGTGCAATCTGCACATTTACTAGGGGAGCAAGCATTAGCCTTCCCTTGTATCTCTCCTGGCTAAGAGCCAGCCACTTTCTTGAGGAGCATTTTCCTAAAAGTTTGGACCAAAAATATGAGTGCACATTATATACAGCAGTGCATTTTACTGCAGAGGCTTGTCAATATCTTGCTTGTCTCAGAATAGGCAGGAACATAAGGTTTCGCTTATGCAGCTTGTTTGAGAGCTGCTTTTCCCATTGAGAACTCTTCAGAAGCCTCTGCAGACCACATTTACCTGCTCACTGTGGGCTTTCTGTAGCATCTGTGGCAGAGGACAGCTGTATGTGGTGTTAGGTTGTCTTGTCTTTGGGTCTTCCTTTTGTTTCTGTGATTCCACTGTGTAGTTATGGGATAACACAGTTGATTAAACACTTTCATATCCATTATCTCATTTCATTCCCACAATAGACCTTGTTTAGGGCAAGACAAGGGTTATTGTTCCTCTTATCCAGGTGAAGGAACTCTTAAGGTTCAGAAAAGACAGGTTCTAGACAGAAAACTTGAACACAGGGCTTCTTGCTCAAGGTTCAGTTCTCTTTCTGTGATAATCTCGTTTGGTGACTGCCTAATCCTCAAGAGATTGGGAGAATGAAGCTCCTCTTAATCCTTATTGGAAGTATATGTTTGTAACAATCAGAACAGTGAACTTCTTGGATGCTTCATGGGATCCAGATTCTAAATACTAATCTTCATTCTTTTTAGGGGCTTCTAGTGTCCTAAACTTCTAAATAAGTAATGGAATCTATTTAAAGGCCACAATAGGGCTAGAGGCGATGATTCAGGGTGTCAAGATAGGGTTCTTAAATTGGGAATAGGAATTGGCCAGGTGGATCAGGAGGGTTATCTGTTCAGGCAGTAGAATATACAGAGGCAGGAGGAAGTACCGTCCCTTCCAGGGAATTATAATTAGTCTTGTGGGCACACAAGGGGTGCTGGAAATATAGCAAATTATTGTTCTTCTTTATGTGAGGACTATTTGTGAATTATAGGGAACTATAATCGGGATTTTAAGCAGAGGTAATGCAATCTGTACCTACACAGGGTGCCAAAAAAAGTGTATACACATTTTAAGGAATGATAAAAACGGTATTAAGTTTGTAATATTCAAGTCATGTTTGACATCTGCAATTATAGGAGGTGCTCAACATGACTTGTATTCATCTTGTTAAGATATATGTTGAGTATTACAATTTTAATGCAGATTTTTCCTTTCTTAAAATGTGTACATGTTTTTTGGCACCTTCTGTATATTTGAGGGATAAATTAAAGGGGGAGTGTGTAAAGGTCAGAAGACTACAGAAGAACTTTGAGTAAAAGGCTTATCCAGGGATAAAACTTACTCACTGTCCCTGTATGAAAGTATTGGTATTTGGGCGGCACCTGTGGCTCATCGAGTAGGGCACCAGCCCCATATACCAAAGGCGGCGGGTTCAAACCCAACCTCGGCCGAACTGCAAAAAACAGAAAAATACCCCGGCATTATGGCAAGCGGCTGTAATCCCAGCTACTCAGGAGGCTGAGGCAAGAGAATCGCTTAAGCCCAGGAGTTGGAGGTTGCTGTGAGCTGTGTGACGCCATGGCACTCTACCGAGGGCGATAAAGGAAGAGACTCTGTCTCTACAAAAAAAAAAAATGTATTGGTATTTTAGCTCAGCCAACCAGCAGCTATTTGTTTATTGCCTACCTTGTGAGATAGCCTTGTTCTTTGAACACCAAAAGACTGAGTTGAATGTTGAAGTGGCTATCATTGGCCTCTTTGTTGCCTGGGGTCTGTTTGAGAGCTGTTCAGTAGGATAGACCCTACAGAGATAGCCCAGGGGAGGATATTGGAAGTGTTGGAATGAAAAGGATTCTGCCCTGGATTCTTCTACTAGGTGTCGTATTACATTTCAATGACAATATACCTCCAATTCCCAGGGGTTGCTAAGCCTCATCCTAGCTCTGGAATGCCTCTGCTCTGCACTGCTTCCAGGGGCCAGAGAACCCAACTACAGCTTCTTTATACTGAGGACACAAAATTTGTTGGCTGTTGTAAGACTCAGTAGTGATATTCTGCTGGGTCCCTCTCAGCCCAAGCCAGTATCCTTTTCTCCTATTTTACTGGCTTACTATAGTATTCTACTGTGCAACCAGCCATCCCCAGGGAGGAAAGGGGAAGGATTGGCTAGCTTCCATTTCTACCTTGCTGCCATTTCTAATTATTTCCTTAGTACAACTCCTTCCTTTCTCTGGATGGTGGAT
Organism: Perodicticus potto; assembly: GCA_963574655.1. Taxonomy (NCBI): domain Eukaryota; kingdom Metazoa; phylum Chordata; class Mammalia; order Primates; family Lorisidae; genus Perodicticus; species Perodicticus potto. Next base: position 3,342 of record CAUYRH010172541.1, on the reverse strand, counting down.
CAGCATGTTCTCTTTCTTTTTTTTTTTTTTTGAGACAGAGCCTCAAGCTGTCACCCTGGATAGAATGCTGTGGCATTACAGCTCACAGCAACCTCCATTCCTGGGCTCAAGCAAGTCTCTTGCCTCCGCCTCCCAAGTAGCTGGCACTACAGGCGCCCGCCACAACACCTGGCCATTTTTTGGTTGCAGCCATCATTGTTGTTTGGCGGGCCCAGGCTGGATTCAAACCCACCAGCTCAGGTGTACATGGCTGGCGCCTTAGCTCATCGAGCTACAGGCGCCGAGCCAGCATGTTCTCTTTTCTCTGCTTCCAGATGTCCCAGTTCATCGTCCAGTGCCTGAACCCTTACCGGAAACCTGACTGCAAAGTGGGAAGAATTACCACAACTGAAGACTTCAAACACCTAGCTCGAAAGGTACTTCCCCTGCTCTGATCTGTCAATGTTCTGGGCATACTATTTATTTTCTGAGAAGGCTCCTTTCTTTATAGAAAGTTTAGTTTTTCTTGCCAGATGTCAAAGCTGTGGAGTAGAAACAGGGAAAGTTGGGGCTTGGCGCCCATCGCTCAGTGGTTAGGGTGCGGTCCACATACACCGGGGTTGGCGAGTTTGAAACCCACCCGGGCCTGCAAAACAACAATGACAACTGCAATAAAAAATAGCTGAGCGTTGTGGTGGGCGCCTGTAGTCCCAGCTAGTCAGGAGGCTGAGGCAAGAGAATCGCTTAAGCCCAAGAGTTTGAGGTTGCTGTGAGCTGTGATGTCATGGTATTCTACCAAGGGTGACATAGTAAGACTCTGTCTCAAAAAAGGGAGGGGGGAGAGAATGTTGGGTGGGGGCGCACCTTACTTGAGAGCAGTTCTCTAAGAAATTTCCAGAGCTGGCAGTGCCCGTAGCTCAATCAGTAGGGTGCCAGCCACATACACCTAGGGTGGTGGATTTGAACCCGGCCCCGGCCTGCTAAGCAGCAATGACAACTGCAACGAAAAAATAGCTGGGCGTTGTGGTAGGCGCCTGTGGTCCCAGCTACCTGGGAGGCTGAGGCAAGAGAATCACTTAAGCCCAAGAGTTTGAGGTTGCTGTGAGCTGTGATGTGACAGTACTCTACCAAGAAATTTCCAGAGCTGAGCTTTTCTTTACTGGTGATCCTAGCATTAGCCCTGCTCCATCCAATTCCTTTATTAACTCCCACTCTTACTGAGAAGGGCCCTGAAGCATCAGGCTGGATTACCACATGACTTGCCTCCGCCCAAGTCATTTTCTCTGATTGGTGCCTCTGGTCTCTCTCCCTGTGCCCTGGACAGCTGACTCACGGCGTTATGAATAAGGAGCTGAAGTACTGTAAGAATCCTGAGGACCTGGAGTGCAATGAGAATGTGAAACACAAAACCAAGGAGTACATTAAGAAGTACATGCAGAAGTTTGGGGCTGTTTACAAACCCAAAGAAGACACTGAATTAGAGTGAATTATGGGGTCAGGGTGGGAGGACAGGTGATCAGGTAGGGTAGACTCTGGAGAAAAGAAATCCTGTGGGCCTCTCTGCCCCACTCCCCTTTCAGGGTTGTGCTACTGATGATATGTCACCCTGGGAAATTCAAACCTGCAGGTGTTGATTGAAAGCTACAAAAATGAATCCCATCTACAAGTGATCCCTAGTTGTGAGCTGCTGGGGTGTAGTTAAGAAGCCATCAGCAGCAAGGGATTAGGGAAGATCCCTGTCAGACCTGACCCCACTTTCAAACCTGGGTCTCCTCCTTGGTGGTGCTGTCAGCGCATAGACCCGTGCGCATCCCCACCCACAATCCCTTACCTTGATGATCTGTATTATATTTTAATGTATATGTGAATATATTGAAAATAATTTGTTTTTTCCTGGTTTTTGTTTGGTTTTTGTTTTGCTTTTAGCCTCTACGTGCTAGGATCACAGGAAGACTTTGTAAGGATGGTTTAAGGTCTCCTGCAAGGTTTAATTTGTTATCATGTAAATATTCCAAAGCAGGCTGCCTTGTGGTTTTGGCCAGCCTTGTGCTATGTTGATAAGATTGATTTACTGCTTAAAATCACTTTACTTTATCCAATTTTTACTGAACTTTTTATGTAAAAAATAAAATCAATTAAAGAACTTGGCATGTGTGTTCCCTGAAAGTTAATCAAACATATTTAGGTGTAGTGATGTCACTGGAGAAAGGAGAGATAGAGGCCATAGGTGTTTAAAGTCCAAGATTAACCCCTACAAATTGGATTTTATTACAGAATTTGTTCCTCACAGGTCCCGATATGACTCAGGCAGGTGACTGACATTTGTGGTCTTGGGATCTTTGTGGCTGTGCTTAGGGGTTGGATCAATTTACACATGCATTCCAGAGCAAAGGAAGTATGACCTAAGACCTCACTGACACTGGGCTTTTCTTTGGATAATAGGTCAAGAAAAGTAAATCTTTCTTACCCCTTGATACCTCCTAGCTAGAGTGAGGCATTGAACTTATCCCTTCAGAGATTTGATTTCTTTGAGCCCACTGGAATGCCTGTTTGATTTTTGAGTTCCCTGACTTCCCACTATTACCCCTGATAGTAGGCTTGGATGGTTATAGGGATAGGAGAAAACCCCTATAAAAGGAGTGTAGTGCACAGCTTATAATGAGCATGGGCATCTCCTGGTGGATGCAAGACCCTTCCACCCATGTTGGGTCAGTGGGTCATCTTTGCAAAGAGACTGGTCTCATCTGTCCCTAACGAGGATATATTTTGCTAACTTCAGCAGTGCCCTTGGGAAAGAGATGAGGCCAGACTGTAGCCTGCCAAATCTTTGGCTGGGTGGGCAACAATTGTTGGGTGCCACGCTGAAAACTTAGAGCTCAGGTTGTACTCATGTAATCCTCACAACTCTGAGGCACAGAAGTTGACACTGTTGACAGGAAACTAAGAAAGCAGAGAGGTTTATTAACTCTTCTAATATCCTAGGTATTAAAGGAATTGTTACAAGAGGAGAAGAACCCTCATTTTTAAAATCATTCATCAGACATGTATTTTACAATATATCCAAAGCGTTTTCCCATGATCCTGCAGCCTTCAAAACTGTAACTAGGCTCAGCACCTGTAGGACAGTGGTTACAGCACTAGCCACATACACCAAAAGTGGCAGGTTTGAACCAGGCCCTGGCCAAACTGCAACAACAACAAAAACAGCCGGGTATTGTGGCGGGCGCCTGTAGTCCCAGCTACTTGGGAGGCTGAGGCAAGAGAATCGCCTAAGCCCAGGAGCTAGAGGTTGCTGTGAGCTATGATGCCATGGCCCTCTACCCAGGGCAACAAAGTAAGACTGTCTCTGAAAAAAAAAAAAAA
>CAUYRH010172535.1:0-17633 GCA_963574655.1 Perodicticus potto | reverse complement strand
AGATGATTGCTGCATCAAAATATTAAGCAATAATAATAATAATGCAAAGAAAGTAACATTCTCATTGTCAGATAAGAGTATGTCTATTATAGAATGTTTTGACTCTTAGTATTACTTCTTTTAAAACCTCTTCCTATGTCTGATATCTCTTGTAAAATTGCTTTAGTCAATACCACTAGGATAAGGTAGAATAGTAATGGAGATAGTGTATTTGCCTTGTTCGTGATGTTAAGGAAATGTCTCCAGTGCTTATCCACTAAATTAGATACTAAATTTAAGACTAAGAAATACATTATGAAATATCCCTCATTTCTGCTTTAGTGTCATTGTTATCATTAATGGGTGTTGAATTTTGTCAAAGATTTTCTTTGCGCTTATGATTACATTCATATTTTTTCCCTTTAACTTACAAATGTGGTATAACATTAATAGATTTCCCGATTTTGAACCATCTTTCTCTCTTAGAATAAATCCACTTATTCATTGTGGGTTGTTTTCGTTGTCAGGTATTGTATTATATCTCCTAGTGTTTTGTTTAATATTTTTACATATGCATGCACAGGCGATTTTGGTCTGTCATTTTCTTGTTGCTGTCTTTATCCATTAGGTATCAGTGTAATATTTCTTTCATAAAAGGAATTTGGAAGTTTTCCTTTCTTTTCTCAGGGCTAATTCAGACAAAATTGCTTCTTTTGGGTATTTGATACTTTGATAAAGGTTACTGCTTTTTTGTGGGTTAGTTCTTGTAGTGGGTTAAATAGTGATCCCCAAAATAATATGTTGACATCTTAATCCTCAAAATCTGGGAAGGTGACCTTATTTGGAAAAAGAATTTTGGGGTCTTGATAGATATAATTAAAGATAAGATTCTCAAGATGAAATCCACCTGGATTAGAGTGGGCTCTAAATCCAATGCTGGATGTCCCTATAAGAGAAAGAAAAGGAGTGAATATGAAGACACAGATTGGCCCATGTGAGGATGAAGGCAGAAATTAAAGTCAGGCCACCACAGCCCAGGAGTGCCAGAACCCACCAAAGGCTGGAAAGGATTCTGGCCTAGATACTTCCAAGAGAGTGTGGCCCTGCCAACACTTTGATTTCAAATTTCTGGCCTCCAGAACAGTGAGAGAATACATTTCTATTGTTTTAAACTACCAGTTTTTTGAAATTTATTATAGCAACTCTAGTAAACTAATACAGTTTCTTAACTTTATTATTCTCATGAAGATTGGTCTTTTCAATATTCCTAACTTTAATAAGGTGAAAATTGCCAGTCTGTATTTCCCCAGGAAAATCTCCATTTTATCTAAGTTTTAAAATGTATTTGCATAGACATCTGTAAGTTACTCTTTTCTAATAAAGAAGAATTCTTCTGTTTCACTGTTTATTTTCCCATTGACATTTATTAATTCTTATGCTTCCTTCCTTTTTTGTCATTCAACTCAGCTAGTGAAAATAATTGTTTTTATAAAAAATGATTTTGATTTATTAATTGGCTATTCTGTTTGTCTGTACCCCACCTCATTCTTTTCTGCTTTTTCATTACTATTTCATTTTCTTGTGTTATCTTTGGGCTCACTGTTATTCTATTGGCCATTTTATAGTTTTTTTTTTAAATCAGAAAATATTTACTTTTGTTATTTTGTTTTTATTGATAATTATTTTAGTAGTATAGATTTTTCTATAATTGCTACTTTATAAACATGTCCCGTGGATTCTGGTATGTGGTGTTTCCATTGTCATTGTCATTATTTTCATTAACTTTAAATTACAAGTGTTGTTTAATAGAAGTCTTTTTTTTTTTTTTTTTGTCATTGTGTGTGTGTGTGTTTTAATTTCTTTGTAGAAAGATTTCTGCCTGGAAATGTGAGTAACATTGACCTAAGCACCCATCTCACTTGCTATCAAATGTACAATGATTTTCCTGTGACTTCTCAGAGTGCTAGAAAAGTCATAACCACAAGGAGGTAAGTCATATGCAAATAGGTGAGGTCCCACCGATTACCCTTCCTCCACCCGGAGACCCTTTGCTCTCCTCCCCCTCCTCTTCTCTCCTTCAGTCTGGGCTGTAGTTGTGTTTTACCTTTCATATGAAAGTGTGGGTGATTATATATTGGTTTCATAATGGTACTGAGTACATTGGATACTTTTTCTTCCATTGAGATACTTTACTAAGAAGACTATGTTCCAGCTCCATCCATGTAAACATAAAAGAGGTAAAGTCTCCATCTTTTTTATGTATGCATAATATTCCATGGCACACATATACCACAATTTGTTAATCCATTCATGGGTTGATGGGTGCTTAGGCTGTTTCCATGACTTGGCAATTATGAATTGGGCTGCAATAAACATTGTGGTACAAATATCTTTCTTGTAAAATGATTTTTTTGTCTTCTGGATATATATCTGGTAGATGAATTGCAGGATCGAATGGCAGGTCTACTTTTAGTTCCCTAAGTGTTCTCCAAACTTCTTTCCAAAAGGAATGTATTAGCTTGCATTCCCACCAGCAGTGAAGAAGTGTTCCCTTTTCTCCACTTCCACACCAACGTCTGTAGTTTTGGGATTTTATGATGTAGGCTACTCTTACTTGAGTTAGATGATATCTCAAAGTGGTTTTGATTTGCACTTCTATGATGATTAAAGATGATGAGCATTTTTTCATGTGTCTGTGGACCATGTGCCTGTCTTCTTCAGAGAAGCTTCTGTTCAAGTCTCTTGCCCACAATGAAATGGGATCATTTGTTTTCTTATTAATAAGTTTGAGTTCTCTGTGGATTCTAGTTATCAAACCTTTGTCAGAAACAACCCGAAAGTATTTTCTCCCATTCTGAGAGCTGTCTGCTTGCTTTACTTACTGTATTCTTGGCTATGTAGAAGTTTTTTTAGTTTGATCAGATCCCGGTAATATATTTTTGGTGTTGCTTCAATTGCCAGAGGGTCCTCCTCCTAAAATATTCTCCTAGGCCAATTTCTTCAAGGGTTTTCCCTGCATCCACTCCAAGTATCTTTATAGTTTAATGTCTTAAGTTTAAATCTTTGATCCAGTGAGAATCAATTTTTGATAATGGTGAAAGGTGAGGGTCCAGTTTCAGTCTTCTACGAGTCACCAGCCAACTCACTCAGCATCATTTGTTGAATAGGGAATCTTTCCCCCAATTTATGTTTTTGATAGGCTTATCAAAGATCAAATGACAATAAGTGGCTGGGTTCCTCTCTTTCTTTCCTTTATTGTTATCTGCACCTAAATCAATGGACTTTTCCTACACATTCTCTGTCATGCGCTCCATGGGAAGGTTGTGAAGGTTGTTTTTTTCACTTTAAAATGTGTTAGTGGACTGTGGAAAATGGAAACAAGCTAAATTTAAATTACAGAAAGTAGCTTAGAAGATAATTCTACATGAAATATTTATCAAAATGATAAAACTAAGGTTTTTAACATTTAGAGTTTTTAAAAAATAAGTTTAAAAAAATCTCTACAGAGTTGAACAAAAAGTGAAAATTTTGGAAGACACTTTGGTATTTTGCCATATGAATTAAAGTTTCTAAATGAATAATCAAGTTGTGTAACTTTATAACTTCAGTAGCTTAGCTTTAGTTTTAATATTTAGATGGAGTTAAAAACCCTTTATCTATTAAACTTTTATGTTTAATAGATAAATCAAGGGTATGGTAGGTGCCTTATCAAATTTTCATTTAAACCTAAATTCAAATGGTGTAATTCATTTGAGATTGCCATCTGTCTGCCTTTTCCTTTGTCATCAGTGTAGGAGGTAATGCTGGTTTCCTCAAATAACACCTTTCCTTTGAGTCCTAATATCCGATGTGAATATTTAAATTTTGGCCTAATTTATTTGAAATTCGTTCTAAACAAAGTAAAAAATCAAAGAAGCCATATTTATTAAGGTAATTAATGTACATTATCAAATAAATCAATGGGCCCTGAATTCTTACTTTTACATAGGGGAATAATGCAGGTAAAGATCATATCTTAGTTTTATTAACTTATCAGTACAGTATTGTGGGCATTGAGTGAATGTGGAGAGTGGAATAAAAGTAGCTTAAAATCCTCTTTGAATAAAAATAAATCAGCAACATATTGAAGAATTCAAGGGTGAGATACGTCATTAAAAAATTTTAATTGTTGAAGTTCAGAGTGTAAGCTAAGTTTTAGGAGTGACTCTATCTCTAATTGGTTTAGAGAAATTTGACAGCTTGGTCGTAGTGTCAGTAGTAATGTGCAATGTAACTATATAATTCAAACATAAAATCCTTGAAAACTGTTGCACAAAGTAAAGAATATTTAGCCTATCTTATAAGGAAAATTAACTGTTATATAAATAAATATGCCAGATTTATAATTTAGAACATCTAATTTGGCATTAATCAAGTATAACATAGCACATTAGTTTTGTGTATTTTAAACAAACACTTTGAAAGCGAACATGAAAACAAATCATCCAAAATTTATTTGGACGGGTTATGGGATTTAGAAACCGAGAACTTCAATTTATCATATGGGAGATTTAAACCGAATTCCTGTTTCACGTTGTGCTGGTAAAACCACGTAAATGTTTTCAGAGCAAGGTCGTTAAACTCCCAGTTTCTAGATGAAATAGAGAAGGAAACAGAATGAAATCCAGCTCTCCATGAACAATTATATCTCTTATTAATAACGCTTCAGCTACACAGGATGAACTGGGAGGATTGTAATATCTCAATCCTATTATTTTATTAAAAACAAGGAAAATCCAAATCATAATCCAGGATTTTACTTGGACAAACGAGAGATTATTGGGTTGAAAGAACCATTGTGTGGAAGCTGAGGAGGAAAAATAGAAGTTCTTAACAAGAAAGGAGAGAAGAGGAGAAGAGGCCTTTTCATCTCATATTCCCGTCCTGGAATGCGCAGGAAAGGTGGGGGAATACAGACCAAGCGATGGTAGTTTTCTGTCTTGCAGAAATCTTTACATAATATTTTCTAGAAATTTCTGGAAATTACCAACTTATCTGAGATTTAAAAGAACTGTGCTATTTTCTAAAATCTTCTGATAATTTAGTCTCTGCTAATACCATTTTTGTCATTTTATTTATATTGATGATTTTTTTAGTGCTATAGGTTTTTCTCTAATTGCCATTGAAACATGTCCTGTGGACTCTAGTATGGGGTGTTTTCACTCTCATTGTCATTATTTTCAACATGTTTAATAGAAGGCTTTTGGAGGGGCATTGTGTGTGTGACCATTCTGTTGCTCTGTGGCTTGGATTTTTGGTAGTTATTGGTGAAGTGCAAGAACATTGGAGAATTACTAAATTGCTTTAGAATTCTTCAAGCCTCAGAGATCTTGATTCTATGATGTCATTGGTTTCCTGAACACTAATTTTAACTAAAGTGAAGACCAAATATCTACCACATAACTGTTTAGAATTTTAACAGAAAGGTTCTCTGACTTTTAGAATCATACAAATCCTCTTATTCTGTATACTTTTCACTTCACTAGTCATCCCCTTTCTGCCCACTTCAGAAATTGTCCAAGAATTGTGCCGACTTTCCTACCAGAGAATTGAAAAAGTAATCAGAGGAGTCACACCTTCAACAAATGTTTACTGAGAACTTTTACGCGTGGCAGGCTAAAGGGTGATATTAAATATTGTTTTAATTCTTCAGGAGAACCTCCAGAAGTTATGCATCATAGATTTGTGACAGAAGGAAAAATCCTGTGTAAAAAGCCATTAAATCCACATCCATTCTGGCTAATTATGCATGGGGGAAAACAGTGGCAATGTGTCTGAGACAGAAGTAAGTTCACAAACAAAAAGATTTTAGCTCTATTTTCCCATATTCCAAAATTGTACCTTAACCAGGTCATCTTCTGAATAAATTTTCATTTGTTAGCTTTTTTTTTTTTTAAAGGAAAAGTAATGTTCATACTTTAAGAATTTTTATGAAATTCAGCTTTATCATAAAATAGTTCTGTTTATGAATGGGATTTCAGTTTATGTAATCTTTCCCTTACTAGCAACCTTTTGCCAAGTTAATTGAATACATTAACCCATCACAGCCATCTGACATAGAGAATCAGTATGGTAATTCATAAATTGGTCCTTTTGTATGCTCTTGTCTTCTAAGTGGTATTTTAATATTCTGGTGCCAGACAAATAATTATTTGTCCAATAATTCATTCATCCATTCATTTCTGGAGTACACTCCAGTGGAAATATCTTCTTATTGTTTTCTTCTAAGACTTGCAGCCTCCTCCATCTAAAGTCCCCTAGAGTATGTGGACAGGAGAGTAATCAAAGCAGCTTTTATGCATAGTGAAAACCTGCAACATTTACAACTTTCTTTCTACCAGCAGCCTTGTATTGTTTTTTGGTACGGCCTAGAGAAATAGACAGACAGGGAAGAAGTAAAAGAGATGTACAGGGAGAAAGCAAGAAAAGTGATGGAGGAAGAGCCCTGACATCTTCAGATCCCAAGTTCTCATTGAACCTGAGACACAACTCTACTTCTGCTCTTGGAACTGTGGGAGGTCCCTGTTGCCTTTCTAGAAATACTCTTGTATTCAGCCTCATTTCATGGGGAGCCTCTTAATTGTGAACCATTCACTTCTAACTCACATAATTCGATATTACTAAATGGATATGTTTGAACTGCTAATGGGTATTGGTGTCTGCAGCAGACCCTGAAAAACAAAGATGAAAGTAAGACATGCAACTGATCTCATGCCCCTTTGATTTGCAGAAATGCTCACAAGTATAGGACAATGCAAAGAGCATCTTAAACTTTGACGGATTTCTCATAATACCTAAAATGGTCAAAAGGGATCTCCGAGGATCCACTGAACTGCTTTTCACAGTGGCTTAGCAATGTGCTGTTGACGGACCTACACGTTTTCTTTTCATGATCTTGGTAACAGGTTATACTAAGCAGTTACATGGGAGTAAATGAGGTGGATTTTGCTTCGGAGTGCCAGAATAGCTTTTACAATCCCCTACGATTCTGAAAATATTTTCTTGGCAACTTAAGAGTTGAAGTTTCCATTTCAAATAGACAGTGAACATCAGAATAATTGTCTTAGTTGTTTCTGATAAGATTGCAGTATACCCATGGGGTGCTATAAGGCCCTACGAGAGACCCTGCTACACAGGTACTTACATATAAACAATACTAAAGGACAATTAATCCATAAGGAATATAGAAAACATTGATCGGAATGAAAATGTTGCCTATACTCATGTTGATAATATTCTCATTAGAAATAGCACGGATAGTTTTCTCTCTCTCTTTTTTTTAAAACTGGGAATATATGAAATTCTCTCTCTCTTTTTTTAATTAAATCATAGCTGTGTACATTAGTGCAATTGTGGGGTACAATGTGCTGGCTTCATATACAATCTGAAACATTTTCATCAAACCGTTTAACATAGCCTTCATGGCACTTTCCTAGTTATTGTATGAAGACGTTTTTATTCTGCATTTAGTAAGTTTCATCTGCGCCCTTATAAGATGCACCATAGATGTGATCCCACAATTACCCTCCCTGGTGAAGAAAGGAGCTGAGCTCCTGACCTCTGAAAGTATTATGCTCATTTCTGCTATCTAGTTAGTACCTGTTGTTTGAAGATGCAAGTATATTATGGGTTCAGGCCAGCTTAACTAGATTTCCAGGTACAGGTGTTTAGACAGGTAGGTGATTAAAGAAAAGAGGTTAATGAGCTTGATCCTGTAATGTGCCCTGGGGAAGAAATCTGGTAAGCCAGACCTATAGCTGTATTAGTTTTCCAGGGCTCCCACAATAAAGTCACACAGTCTGGGTGGCATACACAATAGAAATTTAATGGCTCGGCGCCTGTGGCTCAACGGGCTAAGGCACCAGCCATGTACACCAGAGCTGGCGGGTTCAAATCCAGCCCGGCCCGCCAAACAATGACAGTTACAACCAAAAAAAAAAAAAAAAGAAATTTATTTTTTCACGGTTTTGGAGGCTAGAAGTCTGAGGTCAAGGTGTTGGCAGGGCTAATTTCTTCTGAGTCCTCTCTCCTTAGCTTATAGATAGCCATGTTCTTCCTATATCCTATGTGGCCTCCCCTCTATGTTTATTTGCTATTTGTATCCTAATCTCTTTTTACGGGGGCATCACTCATACCAGATTACAGTCCACTTATATGACCTCATTTTACCTTAATTAACTCTTTAAAGAGTTAATCCAAACTCCAAAAGCAGTAATATTCTGATGGATGAAGCGAGGAGGACCATAACATGAAGTTGTGGAGGGAGGCACAATTCATTCCATAACAAGCAACTTGTCTATATTGCCAACTACAAATGATGAGTGGGCAGATGATAAAGAAAACAGGTTGATGAGACCGGTCATGTGATTGTCCTGGGATAGGAACCTTGTCAACCTGACCTGTCCTGTTGCTAGGTTACAGGAGATCTGGATGGCTGAAAATGTAGGCCTACATTCAGGCTTTCAAGGTATTTGGAAATTTTTTTTTTTTTTCTAACATCCGTCCTGCTTAAACTCACAATTCAAAATTTATGCCTTAATCCTTCCATGTGTAAAAAAAATATTGACAAACCTAATAATTGTCATGAATTAAAGTGTTCGTGTTTGAGCATATGATATGTGCCTACTCAATTGAAATATTTCAGGCATGCTAATTAATAAGCACTCTCCAACTTTTGTGAAAAGGGAATTGGCCACTAACAATGACTCATAGCTACCGTGTTCTTCTTTGAGCTTGCTTCCTTGGAGATTTGAATTCCCTGCTGAGCCTCCCAAAACAGCCCACTCAGGAGAAGAGCTGCTGACCTCCAGCTATGAAGTAGTACTGTTTCCAAAAACTGAAAAAATAAATAAATAAAAGAAGAAAGCCATCTGGGATATAAGAAAATGTTTTCAGGGATCTTTGTAGGGTCCTTACAAGAATGGACAAGGAGGAAAAGAAGGCCAAATCTTTAGAAACCAAAAGGGTAATTTAGAATAAAGAAAAAAAAAATGTTTAAAGAAGGCTAACAAAATCATTGAATGCCTGCCATGTGACAGATTTTTTGAAGTTAAAATTTATTTTATTGTTAATCTGTTTTTAACATTTAGTGTGTGTTTAGTTTTAAATATTTATTTTCAGCTTTCCAATAGTTTTTCAAGTAATTGTTCTATGCCAAACGTTGATATTATGTATGATGCTGCTAAAATTGTTAAGGGGTCAGGGACCCACTAGGTTGTGTAAAGAGAGGCTGAAAAGTTAGATAAAGGAACCAGGCCACTGCACTCATATGTACATGTGGTATGTGTCCAGTCTGTGAAAATTAGGTCAACTTGGAGAGGTGGTCAATGCAGGGAGGCGGTCAACTAGGGAGGTTCTACTGTATCTACTTAGTATGTGCCCTAGTGGGAAAGTTTCTAACTCTAAGTTTTGTAGCACATTGACAAGTATTTGAGGAATATAATATCTTCCATTATCCATGAGAAGATAATGTAAAGGCAACTTATTGATGCAATATGGTTTTTTACAAATCTGCTATAGACTGGATCATCTTGCATTTAATCTGCTATAAAATATGGATCTGGAAAGAATTGTCTGAGCCTTTTTGTATTCAGATGGAAGAAATTGGTCAAGTGCCATTTCTTTGAAAAGGAACCTCTGAATCATCTGCCGCAGCACAGAGAGAGACTTGAATTAAGATAAAGTTACTGTGGAATCCTGGAGGTTGGAGTAGCTGTTTGGAAAGACTGTCTACACTTGTTGGCTTTCTAGTATAATGATATTTTATGCCTTGCCTGTTGACCAAGAAAAAGTGAGGAGGTAAGCATACATTTGAGCACAGCTCTTGAGTAGCTCTAAATATATAATAATACAGTAGAACCTCTATAAGTTGACCACCAAGGGCCTGTAAAAAACTGGTCAACGTGCAGAGGTGGTCAACATAAGGAACAAGGCCTACTGTACTGAAATGTACTTGTGGTGTATGTCTGGTCTAAGATAATTAGGTCAACTTAAGGAGGTGGTCAGCCTAGGAAGGAGGTCAACTATGGAGGTTCTGCTGTTTGTATTTAGTACGTTACCTGATAGGAAAGTATGAGGCCCTAGCTCGCAGCTTAATAGTTAATCCAAGCTTCTTAGATAGTCCTCTCTTAACTCTTGGCTGCTCTAAGCCTTCATGGAAAGGTGAATAATCCAGGTGAATTTGGTTTAAATAAACAGAATGAAGCTTTCAGGAAATAGTGGATTATGAAGGGAACAGTGGAAAATGGATTTTGGAATAGGATAGCAGTGCAGAAATTACAGTACAGGAAGAGGAAAGATGATCAGAGAGGATGTAAGAAGAAATCTGATATGAAAATGTGTCTGGCAGACCCACGCTCAGGTGGGGTTGGTGCGTTGTAACCTCAGCAGTGTGAGCCTTGGTGTGTCGGCACTGCAGACCTCACTCTTGCCGTCAGAGCCTTGTCTCAAGCAAATGCTCTTAGGACTGAATTGAAGTAGAAGTTTTCCTCAAGTCACAGTTGAGAAGCTCAGCAAAGGGTGACTCCACCTGGTCCCTCCCGCCTCTGCCTCCTCCCTACCTCTTTAGGGATGAGGGTTTTTCATTTCTACACTGCACATAAGAAGAGGAAACTAATCGTTCTCGAGCACCTACTGTATTCCTGGAACTTTGAATCTTTGTATTCCCTTAACTAATTACAAACAAGGAAATATATTCATCAGTTGTAAGTAATTTATCCAGAGCCACATAAGTATGAACCAAATACCAGAGCAGGGCGACAGATCAGTCATGTCCTTTATGAAAACTTGTTAATTCTCAATTGCATTCTGTGCAGATAGACAGAATTCACCTATTACCCCAGTTTCTTGAATGCCTTGAGAATCACACAACGCATCTTAGTGTAATTAAGCACACAATAAGAAACTACATTAGTAATCTTGCTGTCTAGCTGGTCAGAATTCTAGACCCAGCTAGGAGGCGCTTTGGCCTTCTGAGGAACTGCCATGAAGAAAGCCAGATGGCTCCTGGCCAGTTCAACTCTTTAATCCACCATTATTTCAAGCATTATTGAACATTTTTCAAGTGCCTATTTTGTTCAGAGACTATGACAGGTACTCTAGAGGTAAATGTAATAACTACAATATTGAAATCATTTGGGACAATTAGCATTTATAGAACAATCACGAAAAACCAGGCATTGTTAAAACGCTTTACCTGTTTAGATCACCGATGATGACGCAGGAACCGTTACACATACGACCTCTGGTTTAGGGATGAAGAACCTAAGAAACGTGGACTGGAAGGATCTTGCCGAAGCTCGGTAGCCTCTGCGTTCTGGAGTGTGGCTTCAGGCCTCGGCATTCTGGCTGCGGAGCTGGCACTTACAGACATAGTAAAGCATAAAGAAAAAACAAAGCAGTAGAAAAGAGTCACAGAAAATCCAGTCCTTAAATGGGCCCAGAAAGCATAGAAGATACTCTGAGAAGTTGATCATTTCATCTGTATTTTTAAAGGGTGGGCAGGCCTATACCAGGCAGACACTGGAAGGAGTCCAAGGGCATCTTAGGCCTGAGAATGAAACACGTATGAATGTGCAGCCTCCCCTGTGGGAACAGCACGCTCAGGTATTTTTAACTCTTCAGTTGGACCCGGTTGAAGGTTGGGGAGCATCAGTATTTCCTCTTGTTAGATTTGTGACATTAAGGAAGCGATTGATTGGATGCTTCCTTAATAATGTTTTCTCTTTACCAGTCTCTCGTAGAGCAGCTTTGTGTAACTTTCTACCATGTCATTCGGGGCCACGTTTGATCATCTTAGCTGAAAAATTGATATTTGAAAAGAGTCCTCTCTAATTCTATCACTATGGCAAGTTAGTAATCCCCAGTAGGAAAATCAGCACAGCAGTTATAAAGATAGAAGGTAAAATTTCCTGCCTGTTATGCTCAGACACTGCATTAATCACCTTTTAGGAATTACTCAGGTTAAATCTAGTAACCACTGCAGCAGATATGCATATTACTACCCTAAATGTATAAAATGAGAAAGCAGAGGCTTAGAGAGGTGACACAACTTGCCCAGTGTTACGTGAAAAGAGCTGCCAGAGTCAACAACTTGAATTGGATCCTTTCAACTCTGAAGTCTGTTTTTTTTAAAAGACCGTCCTGAGTTTACTTCAATACTCTATAGAAGTATTTTTTATTGAAGTCTAATTTTATATTTTGCCTGTTGGATTTTGTAGAGGATTTATACTGAACAAGTTGCTTTAGTTGAAGTCTTTGTTGATAGGGGGTTTTGTGGTCTGTATGTAAAGAAGGGGAGGTAAGGGAAGAGAAAATGAACAATTAGGAATGAGAAAGGAGAAGCAATCATAGATAAAAGTAAAATGAAGATAATAATTAATAATTACAATGGTATTTAAAGAATTTATGCTGAGAAATTTGAAAATTTTGATAAAGTAGATGTTCATCGAGGAAAATGTGGAAAACAGGCAGAACTAAGTTTTTGTATATATATTTATTTTTATTTATCTTTTGAATGAATTTTTTTTATTAAATTATAAACTAAGTTTTAACAGAGGAGAAGTAGGAAATCTAAATAACTATGCAAGAAACTAGAAAAGTTGTTTAATAATTATCACAGAAAATAGGGCCAATCTGTTGGTTTTACAGCAAAATATTTCTGTGCTATTTGAACTGTGCCAGAGCTTTAAAAATAAACATAATTTTACAAAGCTAATATCTGTGCTATAGCACAGAACAATAAGCAATTAATGATATTTATTAGCATTTATTTAACATCTGGGTAATTAAGCAATATCTGAAAAATATCAAAATACTAAAAATAATTTGACATAATAATCTGGAGAAGAAAAAAATGATCGAGTTAATAGATAATAGATATTAAATAATTATAAAGTGTCCATTTCTGATAAAGAAGAAAAAAGCTTTTGCTTACATTATTTACAAACATTTAAACTTAAATCAATAAGGAGCACTATGTTTAATGGTGAAAACTTGAAACTGTTCCACTAAGGTCAGGAACAAGAGTGAAAAGCTCATTGCTGTCATTTGACATGGTCTCAACATAATGAAACAAGATAACAAAAGAGCAAATTAGAAATTGGAAAACAAGACACAAGGTTTCATTCCAAGAATATATCTTATGAAAATCATTGAAAAATTAAGAAAATCATTGCTACTTACTAACATTAATTGAGAAATTAAAACTACTGTGAAAATTGTATCACATATTTTATCAAATTTAATCAGAGAAAATATTGAAGACGTCAACATTTCCTAAATCATTTTATACTTCAACAGAATCATAATCCTATCAAGTCAAATTAATTAATTCAACCAAAAGGCCAATGGTTTTATTTGGTAAAAATTGCCAGAGTTTATCTGGAAGAAAAAAATGTAAATAATTCTCAAGAAAAGGCTCGGCACCTGTGGCTCAGCGGTTACATATATCAGAGTTGGCGGATCCCAATCCACCTTAGGCCTGCCAAACAACACTGACAACTACAACCAAGAAATAGCCGGGTTTTGTGGCAGGTGCCTGTAGTCCCAGCAGCTTGGAGAGAATCGCTTAAGCCCAAGAGTTTGAGATTGCTGTGAGCTGTGACGCCACTGCACTCTACTGAGGGTGGCATAGTAAGATTCTGTCTCAAAAAAAAAAAAAAAAATTCTCAAGAAAAATATTGAAATGAAATGTAAAATATAATAATGGGGTACTTGCCATTTCATGTATTGTAGTCATCTGAATTTTCTATCCTGATGGTTTATATGTATACGATGATATGTGATCTAACCATGCGACAGGATGGTGTAGATCTATAATTACTGACCTGGACATAAACCCATAATGTATTGAATAAAAATCTGAATAAAAGCAGCATGTAGAAAATACAATTATTTATGACATGTAGATGATGTACGTCTATAATTATTTGTACATACAGAGAGGATTCTGGAAGGAAGTGCCCTGCAAAGGTGGTGAGTGTCTTTGAATAGTGTTACTTTGGCAGGTGGTTATTTAGTTTCTTTTAGGTACTTTTATGTGTTTTTTCATTTTACGCAATAGGCATGTATTAACTGCATGAAGAGAAAAAAATTAGTAAAAAGGGAAAATCAACAGTTCAGTAAATAGTGTTATGTCCAAATACATGGGGTAAAGGATTGTCTATTTACCTTTGAGAAAGGAGGGTCTGGAGAGGCTGTGATAAGCATGCTTTTCCACCAAGGACTGTAGCACAGTCATTGGCACTTTGCTAAACCCATTAAACCTAGTTGGTTAGGCTTTGGTCCCTAACTAGAATACTAGCTATTTCTTATAAAAATAATGCATAAACAAAATATTTAGCCATTAGAATATATTCTTTGCTTGTGAGATTTTGCTACTCATCTACTATTTTTTGTAGGAGTAAGCCTGTGTTTTTAAGGACTGATAGTTTACATTTCACTTTCTTGGCTCTATGGGCATTAAACGATACTATAATGATCTTTACAGCTGTTGGTTAAGTATTCTTGGACGAGCCCAGCGTGTTCAAAAGATAGGAAAACTGAAGAAGGAAAAATATTTATCTAATGTAAAATAAGAAGCGCTCAGGTGATGTGAAGCTGCAGAAAATTTCAGAAAAGTTATTGGAGCTTTAAAAATAGCTTCTTTCCTGGGGAGTTACATATAAAAGGGAGAAAAGTGCTCTGTCATCCTAATGTGTTATCATGTCCGATATTTCAGTTCATCATTTTTAATGCAATATCATTGCTAAAATTTTGTGTATTACTTTGTCATTAATTATAAAGGCTGGTTTTTCTTCTCTTCTATATATTATATTAAAGGGTTTTGTATGTTCTCAAACATGATTTTATCAAATTTAGCACTCACAATATTTAGCAGAATATGTCACTGGCTTGTCTTTACAAATGAGACACAGTTTATGGAAGTAGTGTGAAGAATATGTAATAATAATTCACAAGTCTATCTGACATTGAGAATTAGATGAAACTAGAAGGAGATATTAATGAATGTTATACACTTACCTTCACAAGATAATAAATAATTATTACCTTGAAATAATTCACAAGTCTATGTGACATTGAGAAATAGATGAAACTAGAAGGAAATGTTAATGAATGTTATGCATTTATCTTAATAAGTAAAGTAAGTAGATACTCTGGGCCATTCAGAGACAACCCAATCTCTTATTGTATACCACTTATTAGTTGTTAATTATCTTAATAATACATATTTACCATATGTCCTTAGACTCACCTTACTTTTATGTATTATCTTTGATTAAGTAAACCTTTACTATTTTCAGAAGAATTTCACATTTATTATCTTATTTTATCCCCACAAAACACTCCTGAAGATTAAGAAAGTACTGTTAATATGCATGTAATTATCATTACTAATAATTCTAAATTTTATAGTTTAAAAATAAAGAAGACCCACCTATAATATCACCACATTACAACTGTTTCAATGTATTTCCATGCTCTTCAAGTCTTAATATGCACATATATAATATACACATATAATAGGTGATATTTTATGTGTATATGTCTTAATATACACATATATTATATACACATATATAATAGGTGATATAATGGGTGATATTATATGTGTATATAATATGTAACACACATATATGTGTATAATATAATACACATGTTATATGTGCATAAAATATAATGTGTTTATATTATGTGTGTATAATATAATGTGTATCATATATGCGTGTATAATATAACGTGTATTATATTATGTAACATATGCAGGAAGATGTGTCTTAATATACACACATATTATATACACATATATAATAGGTGATATTATATGTGTATATAATATGTAACACATATATGTGTATAATATAATACACATGTTATATATGTGTATAATATAATACACATTATATGTGCATATAATATAATGTGTATTATATTATGTGTGTATAATATAATGTTTATTATATATGCATGTGTAATATAACGTGTATTATATTATATAACATATGCAGGAAGATGGAGTCTAATTCATGTATTCAATAAATATTTCTTTTGTGCCCATAATTTTCTTGGTACTAGAAATGCGGAAGAAAAAGATGTCCTATTTCTGCCTTCATGCAGCTTATTTCCAGTAGGGAAAATGGTGTGCAGCTACATCAGTATTTGTTGCGTTAGGTAACAATGGGTACTTTGAAGGAAAATAGAGTGAAGGAAGCAGAAGGTACAGGGGGAAGGGAGTTCTTACTTCGTAAAGTGTGCTCAGGGAGTACTTCTCGAATGGGCTAACATTTGAGCAGAAGCCTAAGTGAAGTAAGTGGGGAGGGGTTTATGGGGCGGGGGCATTTTCAGGCAGAGGGAACAACATGTTTTAAGCCCATGAGACAGGGACCTTCCAGAAAAATCAAGAAGGAGAGTGCATGAGGAAGCTGCAGAGAGGAGTGTCTAGCTGCCATGGAGCAATAATGAACTTTTGCAGCTGAGGCCAGCACAAAGGCCAAATGAACCAGGTGGGGGCAAGTGCATTTCAGCAGATACGGACGGAGAGTTCCCAGTTACTAACTGATGAAGTTGGATGAAGGGAAAGGCATTTTAACCTCTGGAGACCATAGATTCCTTTGGGAGGGAAGCAGAATGAGGAAAATAATGATTAAAAATTCAACGAGTTTATATAATAAAATATCTGAGTTAATAATACCCAAACCATACTGTTGAACCTAACAGGATCAAGCTCCCTTCAAAGTACTTGAAAGATTGTTTTATCTGCGGCATAGAAACGGAAACTTGAGACATCAACTTGACATCATTTTTTGGATTTTAAAAGTGAAATTTTTGTACTTCTGGGTCATAGTGTGCAAATGTCAACTCTTTCTGTATTAGTAGATTTGGCATGCTACAGAGTAAAAAAATTATTTTAAGGCACAAGTACGTCCATGAATCTAAACTGATTAATTTGTAGCTTTTAAATCAAAAATCATCCTAAAGAGAAAACCTTGCAAGATTTCCTCAACTCTATTTTCATGTCTCTGAAAATTTCTATACCCACCAAAGTGTGGGCAGATTTATGGTTCAGAGCCTTTCCAGAGCACCTTCAGAGCATCCGTATAAATCTGTTAGTTTCCAGAATTGAGCAGTGTTTGCCTTGGTGCATGTGCCCTAGCTCACTGGTGCTGGACATTGAGGCCACCCCCTTGAACGTATTGCAACCAATGTCAACGTATCATCCTTTGATCTGCATTTCCCTCTCACAGCGAGATCGAACTTCAAAAAAAAAGGTCTGGGTCTGAAGACCTGAGCTCGCAGTCCAGCTCCAGGCTGGAGAACCCACTCTTAGGTTTTACCCTGCTTCATCGATTCCGTTCTATGTTGTGACTTGGTTTGGGAGAAGCTAAACAATCTGCTTTGTATTATTCAGAGTAAATAATATCAGCTGCTGAAACAAATCTTGGGGATTTCTTTCTCATGGCAGTCTGAAAACAGGCTGGGTGTCTCTCTTCAAAGCAGACGTTTAGGGATCCTAGCATCGATGTGACAGCGTCATCCCAGAATCGTTGGTTCAAGCCAACTAGACAAAGAAGAATGTGTGCAGGAGAAATTGTGGAGTCAGGCTGAGAAGGAGTAGA
>CAUYRH010172533.1:0-13598 GCA_963574655.1 Perodicticus potto | reverse complement strand
AGTAGCTGGGACTACAGGCACCTGCCACACTGCAAAGCAGAAAAATGGCCGGGTGTTGTGGCGGGCGCCGGTAGTCCCAGCTACTCGGGAGGCTGAGGAGAGAGAATCACCTAAGCCCAGGAGTTGGAGGTTGCTGTGAGCTGTGTGATGCCATGACACTCTACCAAGGCCGATGAAGTGGGACTCAGTCTCTACAAAAAAAAAAAAAAAATTAAATAAATCTAATTTCATTGAAATTAAGAAAATTTGATTATCAAAAAAATAAAATGGCAACCTACAGAGTAAGAGATGATTTTTTTTTTCTTTTTTTGCAATTTTTGGCCAGGGCTGGGTTTGAAACTGCCACCTCCAGCATATGGGGCCGGCGCCCTACTCACTGAGCCACAGGCGTTGCTCAAGAGATGATATTTTTAACATATATAACCTACAAAGGATGAGTAATCAGAATATATGTTCGTATAATGAATTCCTACAGGCCCAGCACTGTGGCTCCCACCTACATCTCTAGTGCTTTGGGAGGCCAAGGCTGGAGGATCACTTGACCAGCCTGAGCAAGAACAAAACCCTATCTCCACTCAAAATAGAAAAAGAAAAATAGCCGGACATGGTGGCACACCCTACAGTCCTAGCCACTTGGGAGGCTGAGACAGGAGGATCGCTTGAGCCCAGGAGTTTGAGGTTTTAGTGAGCTATGATGATGCCACTGCTAACTGGAGTGACAGAGTAAGACCCGTCTCAGAAAAAATAAAAGAATTCCTACCCATCAGTGAGAGAAAGGCAGGAAATACAATAGATGAATAGACTAAAGACTTGAATAGCCACTTCACAGCTGAGGAAATCCAAATAGCTAATAAACTTATGACAGGGCACTCCACCTTATTTTATTGGGAAAATGTGAATTAAAACCAAAGTAAGATATCACTATATAATCATCAGATTGGCAAAAAAAAAAAAAAATTTTTGTTTTGTAGTTTTCTTTAACGGGGGCTGGGTTTGAACCTGCCACCTCCAGTATATGGCGCTGGCACCCTACTCCATTGAGCCACAGGTGCCGCCCGGGATTGGCAAAAATTTTAAAGTCTGACCAAACCAAGCATTGGCAGAGTAGAGCAAAAGAAACTTATATTCTACTAACAGGAATGTAAATTGGTAAATCGCTTTGAAAAAGTATTGGCAGTTATTTACAAAAGTTTAAGTTATGTGTACCCTGTTTACCACTCTCAGGTATATGTTTAAAAGGAATGCACACATGGTTATGTATACCAAGAAAACATGTGCAAGCATTTCATAGCAGCATTGCTTATAACTGCCCCAACCTGAAAACTGACCAAAAGTCAACCAACAGGAGAATGAATAAATACATGGTGATATATCATATAGCAGTGAAAATGAACAAATATGTAACAAAATAAATGAATCTTACAAATATAATGCTGAGTAAACAACAACAAAAAAAAAGACAAGACATGGGAGAATAGCTACAGTATGATTTTATATAGTCTTAGTCTGTTTGCAGTGTTATAATAAAATCCCATAGATAGGGTGGTTTTAAACAACAGAAATTTATTTCTCACAGTTCTGGAGACTGGGACTGGCAATCCAAGGTCAAGGTGCTAGTAGATTCAATGTCTGGTGAGGGCCCACTTCCTCACAGACAGCGGCCTTCTCACCCTAACCTCACATGGTAGATGTGACTAAGATCCCGCAGCCTCTTTTATATAAGAGCACTGACCCTGTTCATGATGAGTCCACCCTCGTGACTTAATCACCTCCCAAAGGCCTCACATCTTAATGGGGGTTAGGATTTCAACTTATGAATTTGGGGAGAATACAAACATTCAGACCACAGCATGCTTGCGCGTGTGCACGGGTGTGTGTGTGTGTGTGTGTGTGGTGAAACAATTTTTAAAAGTAAATGATTACAATAAAAGAAAGAAAGAAAGTCAGAATTACTTCTGTGAGGGACTGTAGTGATTAGAAAAGGAAGGGTGCTGTTGACAAAATTCTGTTTCCAAGCCTAGGTAGTAGTTTCATTACTATCTGCTTTATAAATTTTTAAGAACTTCTATAGATACATAATATTTTCCAGTAATAAAAGATCTGTTAAAGGTACAAAGCGAAGCAACACATAGTATAATCTCATTTTTTATACATTTATATACCAAAAAACATGGAAGAATTATGTAGCAAACTATTAACAGTGATTGACTTGGGGAAGCAGGTTGTAGAAGTTGGAGTAGAAACCCTTTTACTTGTTACTGGATTTTTAGATTTTAATTCTATCTACTGGAGGAGTCATACTTTTATAATTTTAAAAGCTCCCATAAAAATTAAATTTCAAAAATGTTTTAACACTACCTTCTACCTTTTATTTGTACCCTAGGACAACAGAGGCACCACAGGAAGGCAAACAAGCACACCAGAGCCTGCCAGCAATTTCTCAAACGATGTCAGCTAGCAAACTTTGCTCTGCCTATATAGTTCTCAGAGCCTACCATTCCAATCCTAGGTCCTCAGACAGTAAGCTTACCTACAGGATGGTCTTATTCTCTCACCTCATCCTCCCACTCCCTGTACCCACCCCCTAAATCATTCCAGTGCTCTAAAAAGCATTTCTCCCAAGATCACTTTGATTATTGCCTTCTTCACTTGTCACTTTTCTCCTATGCCCTATGTCTTTCACAGGCTTAAGCTTAATTATGTGAAAAAATCCAGGAAACCCCACCTTCCTAGCTGCTCTCACTTAACCTTAAATTTAATCGGGAAAGTAACAAATAGAAATCAATAAATATTTTTTAATGTAATAGATCAAAATTGATTCTTTCAAATAGGGTCTGCCAACTCTATTGAATGCCAACACGTTCAACCCAAATAACCCACTTTACCCTGTTCATTCCAAGCCCAACCCACATTCTACACCTATGTCTCCCCCACTACAACTCTCCCTCACTTACCACTGCCCAGCTTGCTAATCTTTCACTCATTCAACAAACCTTTCTGAGGTAAGAGGTAGGTGGGACAAAGAAAGCAAGTACAACAATCAATCAAACATGGTCTTATTAAAGATAACAGAGGTTAAAAAAAAAAAAACTTGGCAGTTTCCTAGCTCATTGGCAGCCTTCAGTGTTTAATTACCATCATCATTATCAATGGTCATTGCACTAATCTAGTACAAAAGATAGACATTCAGAACCATAGTTTGGGCTAAGGAGATGGTGTAGAGGATAGTGAATGCCATTCAGAAGGGTTTCAAACAATACAAATGGGAGGTCATCGTGTTTTTTATGTTTTTGGCATTTTATTTTTTAACTTGGGAACAAATTATCAGAGTGACATATAAGGAGATTAAATATAGATTCCTATGTTCATATGTAGGAATGAATAAAGAGGAAAAAAATATTGCGAAAACTATAGAGACTGCCTCCCCCATAATCCTTTCCTCAAATATCACAAGGGGAGAATAAAAAGGAACTCTGGTCCAGAATCTGACTTTCATAATCCCAGATGAAACAGAGCACTAAACTGGGATCACTACCTTATGAGAAGAAACATTTTCACTGAGTGGTGAGTGGGGTGGGGCCCTATTTATGACACAAGAGGGCAAGCCCCTCCCCTCTGGTAAGAGTAATGAGCAAACAGCCTCCTATCCCTAATCCTTCCCCACTAAAGTAGGAGACATAGAGTCTACAATTTGACATCGGAGTGGGGGCCAATAGCGATCGGCCCACTTGTCAGCTGCCTTAAAAAGGAAAATCAGGGATGCCAGGATGAAGGAGTGGAACCCAAAGAGAGGTGCCATCATGAGGAATCAATGAAAGATCTGTGAAGAGGAAAGCCTGAGGGGAAACCCAGAATGATAAAGCCTGGGAGATCAACATCTCCCACGAGGGAAGTAACAAGAGAGGAGCCAGGTTCTAAATCAGTATCTAGGCCAGACTGGGAACCGGAGCCACACCAGGAACCTACAACCCAGCCAGACCCAGAATCAAAGACTCAGCAGGGATCCAATACCCAACAGAAACCTGTTTCACAACAAAGATCCCTCACCCCGCAGGAGCTCCTTCCCCAACATGAAGCTGAATCCCAACAAGAACCCAGAGCCCAACAAAAATCTGCTTCACAGCAGGAGTTTCTTGCCTCACAAGAGCCTGTACCACACCCATCACCTCCCATCCAAAGTCCCCACTTTACCCAACAAGAAGCTGCCTCCCATCAGGGACCTGGGCCAGGAGAAGAATCTACAACTAAACAGGAATCAGAATTGAGAGAGAGACACGTGGTTCAGCCAGAACCTGGGCCAGTAGAGCCACCTCTAACTCAACAAGAAACTGAATCAGCACTTACAGCCCAGGCTAAACCTGGACCCAAAATGGGAACACCTGCCCAGATTGAATCTACAGGCCAAGAGAGACCTGAACAATCAAACCCTACAGCCCAGCAAACAACTCCAGTCCAGGGAGCCAAATCCAGGCAGGGATATTTAACTGAGCGGGGATTTCTAACAAAACTGCAGGAACTATCCACACAGCGATCAAGCCTAGAGTGGAAGACATTTTTTGATTGGGTGACAGATACTGACTCAGAATCACATACGTGGTCATCTTCAAAGAAGGATGGAACAGTGGCCCAGGGAGTGAAGCTAGCTTTCAGAAAGAAATCTAGTTATGAAGGGACATCAGGATATGGTGGGACATTGCCACATGTGAAGAAAACCAGTGCCCAGAATCATAGACACTACCAGGACACAGGTGAGTTTGAATCTGGAAGAACTGTAGCCTCCCAGGGAAATTCATTCATTCATCCACTCATTTAAAAATACTAAAAATTTACAGTATATCAGGTTAACTCTGCTTATCCTTCATTAATCCTGTGAGATAAATAGCAACATTCCCATTTTATAGACGAGAAAGAACCCTTCTGCATAAAAATAAAGAATCTTGCACTGGGCTTGCAATTAGCAAGTGGCAACGCCAGGATTTGAAGCCCGGGTCTGACTTTCTCCCCCAGCATGAGGCTACCTTCCTGCTGAGGATTTGGAGAAAAATCAAACAGAGGTGGGAAAGCGCACTAGGATAGGGACCAGGAATTCATCTGTCCACAAAAGCTGACGGGCAGACACTGGCATAAGCACCAGCAATACAGCGCTGAACTGGGGACCTTACCCTCCTGGAGTTTCCATGCAGACTAGGCAGAAAATCGGACGGTGACAGTCTCTGAGTTTACTAGGTTTGTCCTCTGCTGCCAGGAAGACACTTGCTCCCCTGCCTGGATGCCTCCAGAAGAGACTCTCAGTCCTGCCAGGTGAAATGGCTGAGCCAGTTGTGTTCTTGGAAAGGAGGAGCCATTGGGGCCCTGATGAAAGGAAAGTTGTGGGAGCAGTGTCAGAGAGTGATGGGCCCAAGACTCAGGACCAGCTCTTCCTGGGGCCCCTCTGAGGCAGGCAATGGTCCCCCTGGGTGCAGGCTCCATTTCTGTAGTGCTCAGGCTCTGAGCCTCCTTCTCTAGTCTCAAAATCCCTGCCATGGAGAAAGGGGGAATGCAAGCCGTGACCATGAGATGGGGATTACTTGCTGAAGTGGCCTGAGAGGGTGGAAGAAAAAATGCAGCCCCAATCCCGAAGCTGAGGGCACCTGTAAGACCATAGTCGAGAGTGGGTGATGGTGGTCTTACCCCCTAGGAATGGCTGGGCCGTCCCTCTCAGAGCTGAGAAGAGGGTTACTAGTCTCTCAGTGCCAGGGCTGGTTGTATGCTCTGACAGCCAGGAGGGGCAGGGTGCAAAGAGAGGGTCCGAGGCCTGATTTTTGACACTGAGGACGGAGAGCTGTTTGTCTAGTCAGCCAGAGCTCAGTCTCAAAGGACGCCTGCACCACACCACTGATGCGGCTGGAGCCGCCTTTTAGGCGCCCTTGAAGCAGCTGGCCGTGTGTGCATGTGCAAGCTTCTCGCCTTCCTCTGTTTCCCGCCTTTTCCTGAGCTCGCGTCGCTCCCACTACTTTCTTCTCACTGCCGGCCGGCCTAAAGCTAGTGCGCAGGCGCCCAGCCTCCCTTCCATTCTCGGGATGGGGTAGGAGAGAGGAAGGGCAGAGAGAGGAAAGAACCCGCAGAGAGTAACAGGGACCCTAGGATGTGCCTTCCCCAGGCACAGCCACGTCCCCAGTGCTGACGACCAGTCCGGCTTCGAGTTGCCAGAGGACCTGGCCCGCCCCAGCAGGTGCCCCCTCCTCCCAGTAAGCAGGCCAGGCCACATTCTAGGGGATCCCTCTATGGGAAGGTGAACGGGACGGCGAGGCTGAGCACCAGCACCTGAGACGATCGGGGCTTCCTCTGTTACGGTGGTGCCCTAGGGACTACGCACTAGTCCTGCCAGAAGGACGCTTTTCGCCGCCTCCAGCGCTGCATTTTTGTTGGCCGCGGGCCCTTTAAGGCTTGCGAGGGGCGGAACCAGGCCTTAAACCCTAGTGGTTGAGGGCGGGGCCCAGCCGTGGAGTGAAGCCAGATTGCACAGAGGGCGGGGCCCACAGAGGAGCCAGCCCACTATTGGGAGATATGTTGGCCCATTGGTGTTGTGCAGCCAGGATTGGCCCTCGAGGCCCGGCCTGGCGGCTGGAATTGTCCCTAGCGTAAGGACCACGGAGAATTGATGGAGTCATCCGAGGGAACGGAGTCTGCCCGGGTTGCTGGAGCCCCGGCGTCGAAGAGAGCCAAAGAGGGGTTGAGGAGCCGCAGTCGCCGGCGGTGGCGAAAAGGCAAGGCCAGAGGTGAGCGCGCGGGGCTGGAAGCAGCCCGGAAGGAACCTTGTATATCCTGCGGGGAACTGGGGACAGAGTGGACTGACCCACTGCCACTAGAAGTGGGGGAGCACGTGGAGCGGCCCACTGCCGCTCGCGGGGGGGGATTAATCCATTGTGAGAAGGAGTGATCTAAGAACGGAATGTCCTACCCAAGCGTAGGGACTACTGGACGCCGTACCGGCTTGGGAGCAGAATCTGGAATTCAAGTCTTTTGGACCAAGGTTCCTGCTCCGGTTCCATATTCACTTTGTGACCAAGGGCAACTGTTGCATTCAGTGTTTCCCACCTGAGAAATTGTTCACGCGCCGATTTTCTGGTCTCCTGTGTTCTCAGGAGGATAATGGGGAAGGGGTATAGCAGCTATTACCCAAAGAGGAAGTTTAGGGGTGAGTCAGGGAAAGGTACAAGAAAGGGACGCTCGTAGTAAGGAGTGCAGTGGGACCCCATCCTCACACCCGTGAGTCGGTTCATCTGTCCATTCATTCATTGTCAGTCCACCGGCTTTAGCCAGCTACTAAGGTGTAGCTTCCTGACCCCTACTCCTTTCAGCACAAGGGAGCCCTAGCTTGCTTTCAGACCTCCATGCCCTCCCTTGGGAGAAGGTAGGGCTGTCACCTGGGTTCTCTAGGGTGTCACATTATTTCCAGATTTCAGAAGGCAAAAGACTGACAGGCCAACAGAGATGTCACAACTCTCACAGGGGGAGGTCCTTGCTCAGTTATGAATATTTATCAATCTGAGTGAGGACCCATGAGAAGTTCCTATGCAGGAAAGAAATTGGCATGACCGCCCAGCCCCAAGAATCCCAAACTCATCCTTCCCACTGCTATAGAACATCATTAGCCAAGGGTAGAACTAGCATTGGCTACACACACACACACACACACACACACACACACGCGTGCGCGCGCGCAGACTCAGAAAGGCTTGGAGTTCAGACTGGAGCCCTGAAGGGCACTCACTGTCACACAGGAAGACACTAACACATACCCAGAGGAAACACAGACTGTGGTTAAGACGGCATGGGAGACTTCATTCCTCAGACTCTGAGTTGTGATGCTCTGGGCAACAGGCTCCCTCTTTCCCTGCCTCAACTTTCCAAGTTCTCGAAGGGTATGAGGACAGGAATGCTTGCAAGGCTGTTGTGCAGTTTGATTGAGTGTAGAGTGCTGGGCATGGACAGCAAGGAGATGGGTCTTAGTCCCCCATAACAGTGAGCGTCCTAAGAATAGGACTGTGTCTACCTAGTTTATCCTGTATTTCCAGAGCCTGGTATGCTAGGCATATAGGGACTCAAATATTTATTATTGAATTAATAAGTGAAGGAATGCATGAACTATATAACACAGGGATATTAATAATACATACATGAGGAGTCAGAATCCACTTGGGCACAGGGCTCAGTCCTACTCACAAACCTAGGGATCCACCTACTCACAAAGGCTCATTCCCCCAAGCTCCAAGATTTGCCTGTCATTTCCTGATGCCTGCCCTGGTGCCAGGCCTCATATGGGTGAATCACCTCACCCTGCCCCAAAGGCATGTGGACTGGCTAGAGCATCCTTGTCATCAGTGTGATCTTCCCAGTAACTGGATGAGGCTAATAGGCCAGTATCACCATCTCCCAGATGATGACACTGAGACTCTGAGTAACCAAGGCTACCTGGGCTTGGTTGAGGCCAGTGAGGGCAGAAAGATGGCCACCCCATGCTTCCTCAGGACAGACCTTGTGAGTTCACAAGTACTATGAACCGGACTTTGATTCTGAGCCCAGAAGGTTCTAATCACACGGATGCTTTCAGCAGACATTACTACACATAGTTGTGCCAGGATTAAGCTCTCGTGGCAAGCAGGACAGACTCATAGTTGAGCTAGGGACACAGATATTATTCAAAAAAAGACTTTAATTGTAGATTATGATAAATACAACAGGAAAAAAAAAAAACAAGAAAATCAGAGAGTCAGAGAGGGAAAGTTCCCAAGGAGGTAACATCTGACCCAAGGATGAGCTGGGCTAACTGCTAGGCAAGGGAGGGGGCAGGGCAGAGAGGACCTTGGGCAAGGACCTTGAGGCCTAAGGAAGCAGCTCATTGCAGTGCAGCGAGAGCTCACCGAGGGCCAGAAGGAATGGTAAGAGAGGGAGCAGGGCAGGCAGAATACAAGAGGAGGAAGGTACCCAGCTTGCAAGGCCATGTCCAGGATTTAGAGCTGTCTCCTGAGAGCAAGGCAGTGAGGCATCGAAGGGTTGGGAATGGGTGTGATCTGATTTATCTTTAGAAGGATCCTTTGGCTACTATAGGGACAATAGATTGAAGGCAATGAAATCAGAGCCATGTAATGAGCTGTCACAATCATCCAGAAGAGGATGCTACAGCCTGGACCAGGAAGGAGGCAGTGGAGTAGGGGAGAAGGGTCAGTTCCAGGGGCTTCTAGAGGGTAGAGTGGACAGGGTGATGGATCAGATGGGGTGGGGGTGAGGAATGTGGCCAGGATGATGCTTAAGTTCCAGCTTGAGCAAATGGGGAGGGGTGTATACTCAACCAATGCACACACACAGAGACCAGGATACACACAAACGTGTATATACATTTGTACATACTTGTATACAAACACATGCCCACACAAGCTCCCAGGCTGAGAGGAAGGAGAGACACAGATCCACTCGTAGGCTAAGAAACACATAGGCTGTGACACTTGCATACAAACTTGCATACCTTCAAACATACCAAGAAATATGAACATGTACAGACTGAGAAAAAATGTCAACATGCCCACCCACAAACACAGGCCAAGGACACAAGCTAATCTACACACATGCAGACATAGATGTGAACCCCAAAGACAAACTCATACCTGACCAGAAACAGAGCAGGAGCAACACACAGGAAGGCAGCAGAGACGAGCAGCGCCACGCTGGAGCCACCCCTGACTGGCTATGGGACCCCAGGAGGCCACACACCCTCTCTGTGCCTCATCTGCCAAAAGAGGATGATAATGGGCCCTCCCTCATGGGTTCTGGGGCAGATGACACAAGTGACTTCACTTCACATAAAGCACATAAAGAGATCAGTGCCTGGCACACTGTGGTCATTGGTGCAATGTCTGCTCTTTTATGCCGACTCTCAGGGAGGAGGCCACATGCTCTTGGCCCCTGCATCTATTTCCAGACCTCCTTACTTCAGAGGCCTTTATCTCCTCCCAAGCCCCAGACCTGGCCCTTCCTCCTTCCTCCCCCCTACTTCCTTTCCCACCGCCTTTGTCACCCCTGTTCAATCCTCAGGGACCAGCGTCCAGGCCAGGTACGGCTGTCCAGAGGCTCTTTAGGGCAAAAGGCTGGTGTCCAGTGAGTGGGATCCTTCCTACCATGCTGAGTCCCTTGGACTTACCTCCACCCTAGTCCTCACCCAGGCCCTAGCAGGCCTGCCCCTGCCCCAGTGCCCTCTGCCTGGGATTCCTAGCAAGTTTCTGGCAATACCCTTTCCTCCCAGCTTTACCCAGCCCAGCCCTCAGGGAACTGTCTGGAACAGGACAAAGGGCAGGACTTTGGTGTCACTAAGGTCTAGGATACAGCCCCTTCCCCTCTGCTTTGTGTAAGTCACTAGTTCTAGCAAAGGTACCTGTCTCGTCTTTAAAAAAGACCCCTACCCCTTAAAGAGGAAGCAATGAAACTAGGTTTGTAAAATGGGAAATCAGAGTGTCAGGCACTATTTACCAAGCACTGGCACCACACAAGGTCTGAGTAAAACAGGTAAAAATCCTGCCTTTAGGACACTCTAATCTAGTGAGGGAGACAAAGCAAACAACATATCCCCTTTTTTTTAAGAGTTAGGGTCTTGCTATGTTGCCCAGGATAAATACAGGCATAGCTCAGAGTTATTGTAGGTTTGGTTCTAGAACACCATAGTAAAGTGAATCTCCCAGTAAAGCAAGTCACATGAACTTTTGGTTTCCCAATGCTTAGAAAAATTACATTATACTGTAATTTATTAACTGTGAAATATCATTATGTTTTTATAAACAATGGCTTTATAATAATAAGCCTTTTAGCAAGGCTTATTGCTAAAAAAAAGGTGCTAACGATCATCTGAGCCATCAGCAAGTCATAATTTTTTTGCTAGTGGAGGGCCTTGCCCCAGTGCTAATGGCTGCTGACTGATCAACCTGATGATTGCTGAGGGGTGAGGTGACTCTTCCTTAAAATAAGAAGGAAGGAACTCAGCATCCATAGCACAATGGTTATGTTGCCAGGCACAAAGACCAAAGCTGGTGGATTTGAAGCCGGCCCAGGCCAGTTAAACAACAATGACAACTGCAACAAAAAATAGCTGGGTGTTGTGGCAGGCGCCTGTAGTCCCAGCTACTTGGGAGGCTGAGGCAAGAGAATCGCCTAAACCCAAGAGTTTGAGGTTACTGTGAGCTATGACACCTTGGCACTCTAACAAGGTTGACATAGTGACACTCTGTCTCAAAAAAAAGGAAGGAAGGAAGTTTGTAACATCAGTTGACTCTTCCTTTCCTGAATGATTTCTTTGCAATATTCAAAGCTGTTTGATAGCATTTACCACAGTAGAACTTCTTTCAAAATTGGATTCAATCCTCTCAAAGCTTGTTACTGCATTATCAACTAAGTTTATGCAATATTCTGAGTTCTTTGTTGTCATTTCAACAATCTATACTACATCTTCACCAGCAGTAGATTCCATCTCAAATAGCCATTTTTTTTTCTGAGACAGTCTCACTCTGTTGCCCAGGCTAGAGTGCCATGGCATCAGCTGAGCTCACAGCAACCTCAAAATCCGAGGTTCAAGCAATCCTCCTGCCTCAGCTGAGTAGCTAGGGCTACGGGCACCCACCATTTTTAGTAGAGATGGGGTCTTGCTCTTGCTCAGGCTGGTCTTTAACTCCTGAGCTCAAGGGATCAACCCATCTCAGCCTCTTAAGTACTAGGATTACAGGTACGAACTATTATACCTGGCCCAAACCATGTTCATTGTTCACCCATAAGAAGCAATTCCTTAACCATCATAAAGTGTTGGCATGAGATGGCAGCAATTCAGTTTACATCTTCAGGCTCCACTTCCAATTCTAGTTCTCTTGTTATTTCCACCATATCTGCATTTACTTCCTCCACTTGAATTCCTCAAAATCATCCACAAGTTTTGGAATCGCCTTCTTCCGAACTCCTGTTAATGTTGATATTTTGCCCTCCTCTCATGAATGACAAATGTCTTTTATGGCATCTAAGATGGTGAATCCTTTCCAGAAGGCTTTCAATTTACTTTACCCAGATCTGTCGGAGGAATTACTATGTATGGCAGCTAGAGCCTTATGAAATATTTTTCTTGTGTGGGAGGGTCTTGCTGTGTTACCCAGGATGACTCTGAACACCTGGGATGAAGCAGTCCTTCCCCTACCAAGCATCTAGGACTACAGGCACCACACCAGTGGACCCAGCTACAAAGTGTATTTCTTAAATAATAAGACTTAAAAGTCAAAATTTACCTGCAGAATGGGCCTTGTGTATGAAATATGAAAACAACTTTAACCTCCTTAAGCATCTCCATCAGGGCTCTTGGGTGAACCAGGTGCATTGTCAATGATCAGTAATATTTTGTTTTTTTCGGAGGTTTTCTCAATGGTGCGTTTTAAATACTCAGTCAACCATGCTGTAAATATATGTGCTGTCATCCAGGCTTTGTTGTTCCATTTATAGAACAGAGTAGATTTAACATAATTCTTAAGGTTCCTAGGACTTTAGGAATGGTAAATAAACCAAGTCACCAATTGCATTCGTGCCTAACAAAAAAATCAGTCTGTCCTTAGCTTTGAAGCCAAGCATTGACTTCTCTCCAGCTATGTAGCCACCTTCATCAACTATCCTAACTGGATCTTCTGGATACTTGCTGCAGCTTCTCCATCAGCACTTGCTGCTTCTTCACCTCACACTTTGATGTTAAATAGAGATGGCTTCTTTCCTTAAACCTCATGAACCAACCTCTTCTAGCTTCCAACTTTTCTTCTGCAGCTTTCTCACCTCTCTGAGCCTTCATAGAATTAAAGAGAGTCGGCTCGGCGCCTGTGGCTCAACGGGCTAGGGCACCAGCCATGTACACCTGAGCTAGCAGGTTCGAATCCAGCCTGGGCCCGCCAAACAACAATGACGGCTGCAACCAAAAAATGGCTGGGCGTTGGGGCGGGCGCCTGTAGTCCCAGCTACTTGGGAGGTGGAGGCAGTAGACTCGCTTGAGCCCAGGAATTGGAGGTTGCTGTGAGCTGTGATGCCACAACACTCTATCCAGGGTGACAGCTTGAGGCTCTGTCTCAAAAAAAAAAAAAAAAAAAAAAAAAGAATTAAAGAGAGTCAGGGCCTTGTTCTGGATTAGGTCATGGCTTAAGGGAATGTTGTGGCTGGTTTGATCTTCTACCCAGACCACTCACACTCTCTCCCTATCAGCCACTATTTCTTGTGTTTGCTGGAGTAGTACTCTTAATGCCCTTCAAGAACTTTCCCTTTACATTTCACAGCAGGGCCAGCTGTTTGTCCGAACAGTCCGGAATTTGGGCCTGTCTCAGCTTTCAACATACCTTCCTCACTTAGCTTCATCATTTCTAGCTTTTGATTTAAAGTGAGAGATGCCACAGCTATGATTTAATATAAAAATAATAGGGTGGCGCCTGTGGCTCAGCGAGTAGGGCGCCGGCCCCATATACCGAGGGTGGCGGGTTCAAACCCGGCCCCGGCCGAACTGCATCAAAAATTAGCCGGGTGCTGTGGCGGGCACCTGTAGTCCCAGCTACCTGGGAGGC